>PVKE010006769.1:21263-53177 GCA_004027555.1 Craseonycteris thonglongyai
TTTTTTTTTTTTTTGTCAAGACGGCCCTGTAGCCATTAGTTTAAGTCATCCTGAAAATGAAAAAATATACTTTTTTTGTAAATTACTGTAGCTATTTATAGATCCAATAATTTAGGGAGAGGTGTTATTCCATCTTCTCCCTTGCAGACCCATTATGGAGATAAAAGCATTACCAATCTTATATTAGTAGCCCTATGACTGATGCTGCCCTAACTTAAATAAAACTGACAGGATTTATGACATTGAAGTTCTTGGGGAAATACGAAGTTTCCTGTTGCATAAAGATATACCATGTCCTATAGAAAGAAAACTACCAAAGAGCATTCATTTGTCTATGTGCCTGAGTTTCCTCATTTGTAAAATGAAAACGTTCCAGTCAGTGACCCTCTAGGGTTCCTCTAGAGCCCACACACTCTGTCTCTAAGTTAAAGTTAGTTCTGAACTGGAGCATTTCCTCTCGTTGTGTGTTTCATATTTCCAGCCAAGTGTTGGTTCTCAGAATCACTCCGTTCTAGGCTTTCTGTTGTTAGAACCACACATTCTTTTAGCAACAAATGTGTCAATCCTTAGAGGAGAAAGTTATATTCATTCTTCCTCTCCTTTCCTTTCCCCTCTCTCCCTGTCTGGTTCTCTCCCTCCCCCGCCCCTTCCCCAACACAGTCCTCAGCAAATAGGTTCTTAGCAAATATCCCCTGACAAAAGAGAAAAGAAAGATCTTGGCAGGTCTCCAGGCTGAGTATATCTCTTGCTTGGAGAGAAAGCTACCATGGATCTGAATTAATCTCCAGGTCTACAAGGCATTGGGCATCTTCAGAGTTTGTTAGTTCAGCATTTGAGGCCCGTAATCTGCTGAATACAGTGCCTTTCAATTTATGGAAAGGGGTCATATATTTTAGTGGTTCTGCATGACTTAAATAATGTGTAATGCTTATTATGATTCCTCAGTGTGACATTTCTGCTGAGTTTTATAGATTCGTTTTCTTTTCTCTTTTTTCAAGCAAAAATTTAGCCAGTTTTATTCTCTTCAAAGGAGAGAATTTCCTTTTCTGTGGGGAGAAGGAAAAACAAAATAGAACTCATAGCACAATTTTTAAAATCATGGATGCCACACAAAAGGTCCTTTTTTTTTTATTTCATCCTGTTTTAGAGTTCACAGCTGGACTTCTGAAAGTATTAATGGATGGAATATCTGATCATTGCCTTACTTTAAAAATATTAAACATTTCCTTTGTCCAGCTGCCTCATGTAATCTCTTGTGTTTAACCTCCCTTCTTTAAGGGATGAAAGATTGTCAAGAACATTGTTGCAGTGTCACCATAAAATTATTCCTAAAGTGGTCTGTTTCGTCAGTACTCAGCTCTCCCCTGTAAAGCTGAGTGGTCATTAATTCTTACGTGTACCTTGTAATATAAAAGTTCTCTTAGAGCCTTGAGGACTATCCTTCATTTACCAATCAGTCATCGGTTCTGTATTTGCAAAGATTAGACTGATAGCCTTTTTTTTTTTTTAAGATTTATTTTATTGTTTTTAGAGAAAGTAAGAGAGAGAAAGAAGGGGGCAAACCCAGAGCAGTCCCCATAGTTGTATATCACTAGTTGTGACATGGTTTCATTCCACACAGGTGGGTGTGGGCCTGTACCATGAGGGCACTGAACTGGGGGCCTCCCACATGGGAAGGCAAGAACCTTTGTCACCATCCCGGAGGTTAGCAGTTGTGCTGTAGTTCAGGATGTGGGTTTTTATGGGCTGGGGTCAGGATTTAATCCCTGGACCTTGTGGTTGCAAGGCAAGCGCTCACCCTGTTGAGCTATCCTGACATCCCCAAATTTTACTTTATAAGTAAGAAAAACATAAATAGTTGAGATTTGAACACAAATCTTAGGGTGTTGCATTATTACTCAGATATCTAGATTTTATCATAGAAACAGAATTTGGAAGAAATCATTTTATTTTGTAGAAAAAAATAAATTTAGGATAGCACTTACATCATGATTGGAACAAATGCTCGACTATTGAAGTCATGTGATTAGGGAAAATTAAGTCTTTTGAGTTCACACCTGCCTTTGTAATTGTGAGTAAGGCTTTTTTCTATCATAAACTTTATTTGTGTAAATGTAAGACTTTGTGTCAATATATACATACCGTTGTGTGTGTGTGTGTTTAGAGCAGATTAGTCTCCTTATTATACAGTTACTGACCACTGACATATTTTAGGACTGTCACAGGACTCAGTTTTGACTTCTATAACAATCTAATGTGTAGCTTGATTTATCTGTCTGCAATACCAGCACAATGTAAATTTTCTCTTTTGGTTTTAGAATTATATCCATTTTGGCAGCTACTAAGTACTTGTGCTACCACTTTTCATTCTTACACCCAAGGCAGACATCTCTAATCGATCACAGCCCTCTTTCCTGCTGGGAACAGATACAGCCTGCCAATACTTCTCAACCGTCCTCCAAGCAGCCACTACTAATCAATCAGATTGGCAGGCACCATGAAATGCACTTGCCATTCGGGGCAATAATCACATCAAATAATAATCTCACAGATGTGATTCCCTGGGGTAGCCAGGATGCCACAACCTATTATAATTGCCTCTTCAAAATGTGTATTTAATATTCCTTTTCCCCCATTACAAATAAAAGAACAAAGGTGCACAGAGTAGTTTCTGTTTGGGAGAAAAACCTCTAACATCTTTATGTTTCTTTGTGGCTCCAAGATCCAAACTGTTCTTGCACAGAAAGAGCCATCATTGGAATCTTCTAACTTATAGCTTCATTCATATTCATTTTTTCAAAAGAAAAAAAAAACCTTATAGTACAATTGCACTAGTTTTAAATCACTCTTCTATGGGCAGATAGGTCAGAATGTTTAGTGTCCTTTGTCTCGAATACTGATTGTGTGCTTCCACAGTAGTAAATACTCTGAATCTTGAAGGAGTTATATTTATGATAAATTTATTTATCCTAAGTTACATTAAAATAAGTAAATCCACAGCAGCACAGTTAAATTCATAAGAGCAAGAACCTATCATTACTCTCAGATTCTCTTTGGATCTCTGCTAACTTGAGGACTGTATAATTTATGAATACATTTTTTTCTTTTTTTTTTTTGGTTAAACAAACCCCAGGAAAAAAAGCATGTTGATGCCTCAAAAACCTATTATTAAGAGCTGAAACTATAAACTTCTTATTCGAAGATTTGAATTTTATTTCCAGTTGCAACAATCTCTAGAATTAAGAGTGACTTTATATTTCCTTCTGTGATAAGGGACAATCATATCAGGTTTTATTTGAGATGCATGTAACTGCCTATGGTTTCAGTAGTCACTGTAGGACGGACTTGTTTCACAGAAGTGGCCGCACGTGCTCTGGAGTGGATAGTGAAGTGAGGAACCATAGTGAGATCCAGAAATGTTTGTTGAGCACCTACCGTGTGTCAGACCTCAGAACCACTACTGAGGTCGCCATGGTTAGTCCTGGGAGTGCTAACAGGGGTACACATGATGGGGTGCAGGAAGCAGTGGGCAGTTGTGTACAACTGCCACTCACGCAGGGAATGTTTATTAATGTTTTCTTTGTGCCCTTGGCAGTTTCCTGGGTCTCCAGGGGCACTATCAGACTACAGGCATATGCACAGCCAGGAGTGCTGGCTTACAAGCCATGAAGGATTCATGTGAAGTTTCTCTTGAATGAAGTTCATTGGGGCAGTGAGCACGCCTCTCTCGTTCATGGTTGGGTCTCCAGCAACTAACACAGTGCTGGCACATAGTAGACACTCAATAAACACATGATGATGGAATAAATTATACAAAGGGAATGGGAAGAGGCCATGAATGAGTGAGTGTGACTCTGCGAATCCCTCTTGCAGGCGGTGAGCTTCCCAAGGGCGGGGCTCAAGTGTGCTGTCTCTGTGTTCTGAGACCTTGACATCTGGTGAGCATGCAGAACAATGTTGCAGAATAATTTCATCAGAGGTATCTAAGGAACGGATTAGAGGTAGTTAGGTGTGAAGATTCAAAGTAAAGAAGGGCTAGAGCAAAACTGCTCTGCCCAGAGCCCACCGTGCCGCATTCTGACCGGGTTTTTAAATATGGCCCAACACAAACTTTCTTAAAGCATTATGAGATTTTATGTGCAATATTTTTTTTTTTTTTTTTTTTAGCTCATTGCTTATCATCAGTGTTAGTGTATTTTATGTGTGGCCCATGACAATTCTTCTTCCAGTGTGGCCCAGGGAAGCCAAAAGATTAGACACTGCTGGGCTAGAGCATACAATCATTTTAGACCACTGTGATTTTGAAAATAGAAGCCCAAAATGCCTTTTCCTTCTCTCAAGAGCAAGTGGAGAGTGGAGGTGATTTACTTGGTCTACACGCTCTGTTCGTGATTCTTCCTTGTGCCAGCTGCTGGCACACCTTGGGCAAAGGCAGAGAAAGGAGAAGGCATTCCCAGGTGGAACAGGACCAGCCAACCAGCAAGGGGTGTTCGGGTGGCATGAGGCATGGATGAGGCAGTATCTCCTAGAAGGCCCAGAGGCAGCCATTCCGTAGCATCTTTGCGTTCCAGCAAGACTACAACAGTCTTCCTGAGCGAGATGGAGTAGCCTGGCCATGATGCTGAGAACCGTGGGGGTGCTCACCAGAGCTGACTGGCTGCCTGGCTTCCCCTTCCCCTTTCCCTTGCACAATCTGGCACCTTGACTATGTTCTAATGGAGGAATCCACCCTCTCCGCATGGGATCTCAGTGTGTGGACTTTGTGCCAATGATCACTGGCATTTCTAAACTTTGATCAAGTGGTGGAAGCAGCAAGTGTCACATGCTATCACCCACTGTATTTTCATACCAAGCAGGAAGAATAAGTACAGTGCTGTTTCGAAGCATATTTATTGATGCAGACGCTCTTTTTATCCTTTTTTCTACAGGATATTGGCACCATAGTTAAAATGGGGAGAAAAAAAACATGTTCCCACTTCTCATTCCCCTCAGTGCCAGCTTTGAATCAAGACCGACTTCAAGAGTTTTGAATATTTTCAGCACTGGTCTATTGCTCGTTTGTGGTGGAGAGCTTAAAATGATACAAGTCTTAAAGGGAGATAGATGGCAATTCGCATGTGCACGTCCTCTCCAGACTTACTTCCACACTCTTGTCCATCTCTGTCTGGCCACCCCATCTCTGTGAGGCCCATTCCTTCCAGGAGCTTCTGGTTCCCACCCAGGTACCTCTTCATCCATCACCATCAAGGCTCCACCACTGACCAGCTGTGCAACTTAAGTCAAATTAGTTCATCTCTGGGCCCTCTGTTTTGCCATCAGTAAAATGGAAGTAAGAGCCGAACCTAATACCTAAGGTTTGTGCAGGAGTTAAAAGAGATTGTGTGTGCTAAGTGCTAAGAATGCTGCTGCATATGATGAGCCATCAGCAAATGTTAGAAGCTATTGCCCTTATTGCTACTCTTCTTGTTATATCTGCATAGAAGGGACAGTCATCTGTGTGCCTTAAATTGAAGGGCCAAGAAGGCAGGAAGGGGAGCAGAATTGATTGTGTTTCCCTATTTCTTTCTATGTTGTCCTTGGCTGAGGGGACACCGCATGTCTGGGTTTTATTTGTACATGTTCTGGGTTATCCCCTGCATTCGTTTTCTTTGGTTGCTGTAATGAATTAGCACAAGGGAGTGGCTTAACACAGGCCAGCTTATTATCTTCTGAGTCTGTAAATCACAAGTCCAGAACATTGATTTAGACTGGAATCAAATCGCTTCTCGGTCTTTTGGCTAAGATCAAGTGTAGGCTGGAATCAAGGTATCAGTAGAGCTGCCTGCCTTCTGGCAGCTGTGGGGGGGAATCGATCCCTTTGCCTTTTCCAGCTCCTAGAAGGTGCTTGCACTCCTTGGCTCCTGTCCCCTCCTCCATCTTCAAAACCAGCAGCATGAAACTCAATCTTGTTCATTTGCCACCTCTCTGCTTCTCTTTCCCCTGCTCCCCTCTCCTACTCGTGAAAATCCTTATAACATCGAGCCCACCTAGAGGATCCAGGATAACCTCCCCGTCTCAAGCCACCTGACTGGCACCCTGATTTCATTGGCAACCTTCATTTCCCCTCGCATCTGTATTAGTGCCCTTGACCTCCCCTAACAAAATACCCCAGACTGGGTGGCATAGAACAACATAAATTTATTGTCACATCGTTCTGGAGCCTTGATGCCCAAAACCAAGATGCTGGCAGGCCCCGGCTCTCTCTCTCTCTCTGAAACCTGTAAGGATTCTTTTCTTGTCACCTCCTGGCTTCTGGTGGCTTGCTGGCAATCTTCAACTTTCCTTGGCTTGCAACTGTGTGGCTCCAATCCCTGACGCCACTGTCATGTGGAATCCTCCCAAGTGTCTCTTCACTTGGCTGTTGGCTTATCAGGACATTAGGAGCCCACCTGACCTCACCTTAACGAGTTACCTCTACAGTGACCCTATTATCAAATGAAGGCACATCTGAGGTGTTGAGGGTTAGGACTTCAGCATCGTTTTTGAGAGGGGACATGATGCAATCCACTGTGTAACCTAACATATTCCCAGGCTCTGTGTGCCTTAACTTAAAGGGCCAGGAAGGTGGGAAGGGGAGTTCAATTGATCACCTTTCCCCGTTTCCTTCTATGTTGTACTTGGCCTCAGGGACACCCATCTCTATGTGGACATCTTTACTCGACTTACCACCCCTCCTTTCAAGTCGCCCTCATTCCTGGTTGGGATGAGAAGATACCAGCACAGAGTGACAGGGGAAGGGAGACTTCTGTTGACCCCCAGCCTCCAGCACTCACGTGACAATGTCCATTAATGCACGAAGAAGCAGAGCCAGGTCACACATGAAGGACAGCTCTACACAGCATGGTGGAGACGAACTGTAGTCTATAGCCATAGAGAAGGGAGCTGGAGACAGAGGAGGAAGAACAAGACATTAAATCCCTGACAACATATACTCAAATCCCATCCCAACCGTGCTTTCGTTGAAGGTGTCTTAGACGGTTCTAGGAAGTTGCTCTTTTTCTCCTGTTTCTTGAAATCTGCTAGAACTTCTTTTCTCCTCTCCACCCACACTAACCACCGCATCGTCCTGCTTGCCTCCGCCTCGATTACGCCGCTGATAGGTGAAGCCTGTGGTGAGGTCACACTCCCCAGCAAAATCTTTGGTTCCCTTGTATTGATTCACCAATTATCTAACTAATCCCCACTCTGCAGTTCCTCCCCTTACAACAACAAGAGAAATTAAAGGCGAAAACCAAAAGAACGGAACGCCTTCAGCCCTCCTGGCATTGCTGAGAGAGAAGGCCGGGACTCTACCCAGGAAGGCTGTCTGTCCTCTATTTCTTTTTCCATAGCGAAACATCCTCAGGGTGTGAGTCTATGAAAAGATGCTATTTCCTGAATCTGAGGGCCACTCATTGTTCCAAAATGGACTTTACTGTTAATTGTTCTTGTCCTGGATGCAAGTCATACTCTATGTATGTAAGAAATGAGGGTCCAGATTCTGGTAGATGGGAGTTTATCTGGGCTCTCATTTGATTTGACTGACCTTCAGGAAGTTCCTTGGTCTCCTTCCTTAGCTGTAAAATGAGGATTAAATCTAACTTATAGGTTTGTGATGAGAATCAAAGAAGCTAATAACATATCCTAAGCATTTGCTATGAGTCAGGCCCTGTGCTACACACCTCTCATGGAGTATCACTCGATGCCACCCAATATGCTGACAGATAAAGTCACAACTTTTGGCTCCCCATGGCATTTTCCCCCTCTGGCACAGGAAGCACACTATTCTTCCTGTTCTCTGTGTCCAGTCCTGGAACCTGCTCGGACTCATGGCAGGGGCCCCAGTTTCTCTCACGGTTCGTGTCCGGCTTTATCATACTATGCTTCTGTTCGGCCAAAGGGCTTGCCTGGTGACAAATTTCAGTCGGGTCAGTGGGAGTCAGCCGGCTCCATGTGCCTCACCATTCAGCTCCGTACCTCTGCCATCAGGTCAGGAAAATCGGCAGTCCCGGGGAGCAAACTACAAAGCAGTTTCCAGAGCCAATTTCCTGCTGAACTGTGTGTTACACTCTTCGCAACATTCCAAAAATGATACTCACTTCAAAGCCGGCTTTGATCTGCACCCCCGCCCGTCCGTCTCCCCGGCCACTGCCGGGAAGCGCATCTCCAGGCTTCGAGGTTCACCTTGAAAGGCTGAGACGCCAGTGTGCGGAGCTGGGCTCTTCCTGAGAGGGACGGAGGCCCGGAACAAAGCCGAATGAAAGAAGAAAAGGAGGGAGAAAATCCACGGGAGGCCTCCCTTAAGCTCGGTGGTCCACGGCCCTTGACTGGCAGCTCAGCTGCTTCCCAGGGTGAGCAGAACTGCAGGGCCAGGCTTGCACCGCCCACAGGACAGAGACGCGGTTCTGATTTCGGTGGGTGGGCCTCGCCTTCGTGGTTGTTACTTAAGAAGGGGCTGTGTTGGGGTTTCTCACTCAGGGAAGGGGTCAGGAGCAGCTGAAGAGGAAATGCTATTCCGAAGGGGAGATACTATGCCAGGGCCTTTCAAGCCCGGGAAGGCCCCTCTTCCGTGCTGCCAGGCATCAGACGTACCTGACAATTCCCTGAAGGGAAGAGTTTTCTCGAAGGAGCTTTCTTTTCCTCCTCCCCTTTCCTCAGTCCTACATTATAATGTAGGAAACAGAGAAAAAGAGGGAGGCACTTGCTCACTGAAAAAGTCGCCTATGAAACCCAGGGTGACTGGCAAATCCCAGGTGTCGCCCAAGAGAACATTTCCTCAGAAGCCGAGCAAAGAGAAAGGGACAGCTCGATGAACGTTCTTCTCTCATTGATGAGGTTTTGGAGTCTCTGGGGCTCCTGGGGATTGAATGCTGTAAACCCCGTAGACAGGTGGCAATATCTTCATTTGTGAATTGGGTGTGTCAAGCAAGGGTCCCAAGGCAGGGAATTTTTCCATAATAGTCACCGTATTTAAGGACTGTGTTTCCACCTCAGATAAGGGCATAGGAAGAAGGGATGTATAGTAACAGGCTGATGGGAAGGCAAGGTCCTGCCACCTGCATACTGCTGACCTTGAAAGATTCACCTCGCCTGTCTGAACGTTAGGTCCCTCGCCCATAAAATGGCTAATTAATGGTGAGGAAGAATGATAAAAATCCATGCAAGTCACTTCCTCCAGTGCCTGAAGTGGCGCGCGCTCCACAGTGTTCATAGTCCAGTGAGGTGACAGGCAAGAGAAGCCGTCACTACAGAGCGTCATCCTGTGCCTAGTATGTCACCTGGCATGTCATGGAGATTCGATATATATTGACTAGATGGAGTTGACTTTAAAGATAAATAATATTTTCAATATGTCGAGGAAACTATGCATAAGGGAACCTGGTGACAAATTACTTTGCAAAGTGAAGACTTTTTTGTAGCCACCCCAATATTATTCTATTATGGCAACAATAATTCATGTTATTCTTATTGTTGGCTCTAGAAATCAACAGTTACAACAGCTACCGTTTACTGGTATGTAACCTTTACTACAGTACTTCACACAAAGGTGGCACTCAGCAAAGGGTAACTAATAGTAAAACAACACAGCCTGTCTTTCAAAATGTTGGTATTCATATGCCTTTTTGGCATTGCATCTGTGAGAAAAAAAAGGGCTTGTTTATATTTCTCTTTTTTATTAAAGCCTAATAGTTATGTTAAGGGAATAAAAACAGTTACCACTAGTCCTTACGAGGAAGTGCTGAGATGTGTTGAGCAAGCTCAGAACATGTCCAAAATGTGGCTAATTCCCTGTCCCCAGGTCCCCACAGTGTCATGCTGACCATCCTGGTAATTAATAACCACCCCGACACGTGAGGCCGGTCAGGAAGGAGATGCTGGCCTGGGAGGATGGTGGGACACGCTGCCACCTGGGCACCTCCCCCCCAAGCTCTGCCTGCCACATTAGCAAGCCGCTGCGATGAGTTGAGGTGGAGTCACAGCTGAGCCCACCGTTTGATTTTTGTCACCATCAAGGCAAGACTGGAAATGACACTAGAGTAATTAGGAATGAATTCTCAGATCTTGACTGATCCAGCACGCGGCCAGGGAGGGAGATGGGAGCCGGGTGGAGGTGTTTTTGAAGCTGAGATGGTGACCTTGCAAGTCGACCTCCCTCTTGATCTTTCTATCAAAGACACCAGTGAGCATGTGGCCAGACCCTCCTGCTAGGCTGACAACCAGCACAGTGTGTGTGTGTGTGTGTGTGTGTGTGTTGTGCCTATAGGCACTTAGAAGATAAAGGAGCAAAAGAAGGAAGCCAAGATGGGAAGCAAAGTTACCAGGGGGACCGAATGTTCTGAGCAGCTTGAAATGAGCATAATTTGGGAGCATTTCTGCAATAGCGGGTTAATTCATAATTGGGTTTGCTGAGCAATCAACAGTGAGCTGCTTCTCTTGTCATACGCTGGGAGCATATGACTCCGTGTGTGCACGTGTTACAGCACTCCAGTACTTTGATACTTCACTAATGTGCAATCTCTATTTCTTGGTTTTGTCTGGGGGCCTCTCATATTACATTTAGATTGTATCCTTTATCATCCCAAATTGACATTTATGCTTTTACTTCTATTGTTTCCCTAGCTTCCCCCTGGTATGGATCAACAATTTGTTTTAATCTGTGTCACTTCTCTTATCTCCCTCAACACAGAGGAGCAGTCATTTTGCACCACCATCCGCCTACTGAGGTTGTGTTATCAGGAGCGTGGTGGGGTCCCTTACCCTCTCCCCACCATGTGAAGTGCTGGCAAATGTTAATTGCTTTTCCAGTTAGTTTATAAGAATGCAGAACCCTGTGAATGCAGCTTGACTGGTTTTGATGAAAGTAATGGAATGTTAGTGCCTATGAATAAATAAAGCTGATTTACATAGAGGACTACTGTGGTGGCAGATAGGAAGCCACCGAATGCAAGCAAATTATAGTTTAAGGACACATTATTCCTTGGCTTGTGTTCTAAGTGAGGGAGAAGAGTTCAGGTTTCCTTGAATTCCCAGATGGGTAGATGGAAGGTGAACCCTTGATCTGGGGGAAAAATGCTTTTTGAGAGCTGCCTTGGTCTGAAACTTAGGGGCGGATGCATTTTGCTTGGGAAGGAGCTGTGTTTCTCTGGCTGATGTTCTGAAATCCCCTCACAGAAAGCACAGAAAATATCAAGTGGTGAAGAATTTATGACAAGTAAACTGAAAATTGAGTGCCTGTCAGAGCTGCATTGGCAGGAGGTCCAACAAAGGCTCTTAGGGGGAGTCAGTATCACAGTCGTTCTATTTTGAGTTTGTTTACTTCCTAAATTCCCTCAATCATGGTGACTTGAAATAGAATGAATCGAGGAACTTTTTTTTTTTTTTCATTTGAGATGAGGCAAGGAGGAAGTACCTCTCTACTGTCTTAGTACACTGATCCCAGCTTGCTGTTGAGTTGTGAGAGGGGGAGCACTTTCTCCATTTGCATCATGGTGAAACTAAGAGGAATTATGTCAGTGTGTCTGCATTTTGAAGTGTCCAACAATTGTTCTGTGATGGGTCCATCTGACAGGAAGGGAGCTGGGAGGAAGATATTACAAGCAAGGTCACACCTAGACTAAGCAAGAAACAAAAATGCTCTGTTATAGAAGTGACTCTGGTGGTGGCTTCTGATAAATGAAAGCACTCAAAAAAATATTTGTTATGGGTCAATATTATTCTAGTTGTGGTGCAAAGAGGAGACAGTAGTGAGTAAAGCAAAGTCACATGTATCTCATACCCAGCCCCAATTATTTATCTCCTTAGTGTTTAGACATAAATAAACACTAAGGAGATAAATAATTGTGGGCGATATTGAAACTTGGATACAAAAGCTTTCTAGGTAATTCAGATTCCCTGATAAGGAACAGTATTCTTTGCATTTAGTACCATTGACATGACTGTATCCATAATGCCTAAGAAACACCCCAAAGGAGCCCAGCTTGCAGGTTAGGAGTTTACAAAAAATTGTCAGCATTATAAGGGAAAAAACAAAAACAAACAAACAAACAAAACACCTGACTTATTTTGTCCATTCCAGGTTCCTCTGCCTACAAATGTATTTGAAATTAGGTTATTATTCACTATCACCCGTGCTTATCTTCAACTCCTTCTTCATCATTTTTCAAGTCCTAATGATGTATTGATAGGCTATAGATTAAATGCAAAATTACTAAAATATCAAGCATCCATAGATTTATGGACCAGGACTGGGGCCTTGTATCAAATCAACCATCTAGGAAAATATATGGTTTTACCATAATATTAAAAACTACTGGCAGTGTCTTCATCTTATCCAATTGGTGTTATCCTGATGATAAGCCACAGTAAGCAGAGAGAAATTGTGTGATACATTATGGAACAGACATTGGGAAATATATTTATTACATTTTAATGTGCAAGGATTTCACTCACTGTGGACAGAATAAAGAATTTATTTTGTAATGCCCACTTCAGTTTCAAATATCTAGTCTGGAAAGATTAGGTGATCTTCCATTGACCACATTCATTGGAGGTAAATGCATAGGTGGGAAAACAAAGGGTGTAATTATAATAAAGCTATTTGCTTAAAAAGTAATTGTTTCCTGGTTGACATAAATGATATGCACTAAAAGATCGAAACTAGTTACAATCTGCATTTTGTTCTCTCCGTAATCGTCTAGAGAATCTAGATCTTTGTTCCTTAAAGCGTGCTCCCTGGACCAGCACATCGGCAGTTTGTCAGGGCTTATGAGAAATAGAGCTTCTCATGCCATTCCCCATACTCCCTGAATTAGATTCTGTATCTTGAATTAACCAAGATCCCCTGATGATTTATATGTACATATCAGTTTGAGAAGTACAGGTCTAGAGTCAAATCTTGTTATGATAGGAAGCCTGAAAGGAGCAAAGGTCTTAATTATCTCAGAAAGTGTGCTTAATGGCCATGACCATGAGACAGGAATACACTAAATAATAATAATAATAATAATAATAATAATAATAATAATAATAATAATACAATCACCAAAATAGCAAAATAATAAAAACAGTGATTAACATTAATAAAAAAATAAACACTTATTATGAATCGGACATTATATAAAGGCTATAATATACTTGGCCCCATTCAATCTTCATGAAGACAAACCTGGGAGAAGAATAGTAGTATCTCTATTTACAAACAAGGAAATGAAGACTGAGAGGATTAAATAACTTTCCCCTGATCTCAATGCTTATGAATACTTTGCTCGGAAGGACACCCATATGTATCTGACTTTCTAATTACTTCAGTAAGCTCCCCTTAGTCAGAATTGCTAGTAACTAGTAAATGGGGGCGGCCATATTGGATGGAGCAATTGGAGTATTGAGAAGGAAGTCAGTCGTGGTCGGGACACTGTCTTCATAGGGAAGAAGAAAAGGCAGACCAGCAAATAGTCTTTTAGGTCCTATTAAAATATACTTTCCTTTGCGTGTCCCAGGTAGAAACCTGCAGCCATCCTCAATTCTTCATTTTCCCTCAGGAAGCATATCCAGTCGCCCTCCCATTTCTGTCTCTTCCCTTCCTTAGTGTCTCCTGTGTCCCTGGCTCTTGAAGTCCACTCTGCTGTCCTATCTCAGACCTCATGCTCTGTAGCTGGGTCTAGAAAAACACTCTCCTTGCTAGCCTCTCCAACTCCAGCCTCTGCTACTCCAGTCCACCCACCATCCTGCTACTGTTGACCACTGTTGTCTTCCTACAACCCAGTCCAACCCTGTTCTTTCTCTGCGGCTCTGTGCTAGATGCTGAAACAGAGGGGCAAATGAAATGTGTTCTGCCCTCAAGAAAGTGACAGGTCCACAGAAATCCCACACATTCTACCTGGTCTTCCTGTTTAATCCCATTTCTTCTCTCCATGCCTACACATAACATCCCAGCCATCCTCAACTTCTCACCAATCACACTCTTTCTACTGCCCAGGATACTATTTTCCCCTCAACTACCTGGTGAACTTCAATCCCTCCTTTCTTAGCCAGACATCTGTGAAGTCTCACTTCGCCTTACCCAAGCAGAAGAAAGGCTGCTTTCACTTCTGCTACTTTTAGATCAGCTAGAATTTCATTTAGTTGTTTATTGCCCCTTCTAGATCAGGATTTGTATTTCCACTATGTCCCTGGAACAAAGAAAGAACAAAGAGACAATAGAATGGCTCACAATTCCAAAAAACTGGACATTAAAACTTGTTGGGTTTAAGACATTTTCGATGCATCCCCTCCAGTGCCCATCGTTTATATACTAACCGAAGCTAAATGAAGAAGGTGTGGAATGTTTTCAGGTTTTGAGTCATAATGTGAGGACACCACCTGGTCTACCAGCCACCTTTTTCCCAACAGCCTTGTTTGCAGCTGACTGGACATGGAATTAATTGATATATAAATAATTTAAATTACCTGCATATTCTCAGAACCTCTGCCAGTGAGGGAGAAAGGCAGCTTGGGCGAGTGCAATCCAGAATTATGTCTCCATGAAGTCTGTTGTCAGATTCAGTCCACACGGAGTCCTAGTAATGTTTTAGGCTGCATATTACATCAGTTCCACAGGCATTCGCTTGTTCATTTCTCCAAGTAGCCACATCAAATTAATGCTATCCCTTCCATTTCACAGATGAGGAAATTGGGGCCCTGAATATGTTAGCTCCCACCTGTAGCTTGTACGTGGTGAGGTTGGGAATTAACTCCCCGGTGAGAAACCCCGTGTCTCCCACTGGATGATGCTGCCTCACCCACAACTCTCCTCACTGGCCGTTATCTTGCTATCAGACTTTCTGAGGGTGTGTGTGTGTGTCTATATAGAGACACGAGGAGAGACTGTGAAGCAGAAATGTATCAGAAGAAAAACATACGTGGAAGTCTATCCTAAGGCTTTATAATCATGCCTGTTGTGGGATGACACCCGTGTTCACACGCATGACCAATGAGTGTGCTGACAGATGGCCAAGGCCTGGGTCTCCTTATTTCTGCTTTCTTATCTCCTGGCCACACCCCACTGAGAAGAGGCTGCTTCCCTTTAGCTCAGGGATCTGAGGAGAGCATCTCTCCACATCGAAATGCTAGTCACATATTTGTCTACACATACAGGTGAGAGAATCAGGTGCAGTTCTCGGCTCTGGTGCTCAGTTAGCCAAACACAGATGACAGACGAGGTGCTCTTGTGGGCTCCTGTGTCAGTGTCATGGGGACCAGCTCTGATCCATTTCTGTCCGTGGGCGATTGCCAGGAATCATGCAAGCGACTCAATGGGATGCCCATTGATGGGCCAAACATTGTTTTTCCTCGACAGGAGCCTGCAGCGTAGGCGACAATGTCCAACTGGCTGGTCTGACCTGTCAGCCAATTTTCCTCTCTCCTGACAAGATGTAAAAATGGCAAAATACTTGTCATTTGTTCCATGAGCTCACACTTCTTTCAACTCAGGGTAGCCAAAGTACGCCTAAAGTGTTCATCAGAAACTCAGAGGGGCTCAATGATGCTTTCTCACCAGTACTGCTTGAGGAATGAACGTGGGGTTGTCAGAGTGAACTTGGGGGACCAGTTGCAATAGAAGCACTTGAGATCACAAGTCTTGTCTAATGTTACCAGCCAGATGCTAACACTGCGGCTTTGATTAAGATCTGACCAGAAGTCCAATCCATGCATGTATTGCAAGTACCATATTTTCCGGCGTATAAGACGACCGGGCGTATAAGATGACCCCCTAATTTTACAGTTAAAACATAGGTTTAGGCCTATATTCGCTGTATAAGACTACAGCCTCGGAAGTGGGGGGTAGTCTTATACAGCGAATATAGGCCTAAACCTATGTTTTAACTGTAAAATTAGGGGGTCGTCTTATACGCCCGGTGGTCTTATATGCCGGAAAATACGGGACCTCTCCAGGCCCTCTTTGAGTGGAAAGAAATAGAACCCTTAGGTATTATTTCACACCCACAAAAATGGCTAAAATTTAAGACTGACACCACAGAACTGATTGGATGTAGAGTACTTCTTACACAAGGGGGGGGGGGCGTAAATTGGTATCATTACTTTGGAAAACAGTTTTGCATTTTCTTATTTGTTGAACATATACCCAGTAATTCCAATCTGAAGTATTTACCCAAGAAATTAAAAGAAAAAAAAAAGTGTCCAAAAGGAGATTTGTGCATGCACATGAATAGCAGCTTTGGTTCTTAATAACTATAAACTGGAAACAAAGCATATGTCCACTCACAAGTGACTGCATAAGTGAACTTTGGTGGCATCACATGGTGGAATATCATCCAGTGATACAAAGGGAGAAGCCACTGGACACCACAACATGGATGCGTCTCAGAAACATTAGGCTGAGTTAAGGAAGACAGATACAAAATAGTACGTATTCATCATTCCTTTTAAATTGTAAGCATGGACAGAGGGAACGGGGATTTCCTGGAGAAGGGCACAAGGGAATGTTCTGGGTGGTGGAAGTCATCTCTATCTCAAGATAGCTGAGAGTTAAATGGGTGTAAATATGTTATCTCAACTGTTCAACTTGTATGCTTAAGACTTGTGTGTGTACAGTTTACCTGAGGGTGGGAGAGAAGTGGGCGTGGCTGAAAACAACACCAGGAGGGATGGAGGCACTCCATGTCTTGACTGTGTCCGTGTCCATATCATGCTGGTGATATTGTGCATTTGTTTTACACGATGTTAGTTCCATCGGGGGAAACCTGATAGAGGATATGTGGATCTCTCTGTGTTATTTTTACAACTGCATGTGAGTCTACCGTTATCTTCAATTTTAATGTTTTAATTAAAACAAAACAACAGACATTTGGTATTAACAGCTTGGGGTTTGTATTTGGTCTTCTTGTGTGTATATGTATGTGTGAATGAGAGAAAAGGGGTTATTAAGGGTTTTTCAGTTTATTTTGATTTTTGTTTTGATTTCTCCATTTTTGTTTTGTGTGCTTGTGATTAAACATCCACTTCGTCAATGGGGCTGACTTCACCCATCAAAGGTGAACTTCCCACTTCTTTTCAATGTCTTTAAACTCCAGAGTGGTCATGCAGTGCAAGGAACCCCTTTCTGGAACATGCCAGTGCGCCCCTGACCCTGTGGAGCAAATAATGAGGCATCGGTGCTGCTGGGGGTGTGTGTTGCGGGCGGGGTGGGGGTGGGGGGTCAGCCTTATGTGGTTTTGCACGTCTTCCAGGTAATGTAACAGTGCTAATGTGGTTCCCTGGATACAGGGACACCAACTGCGTTTATGCCACTCCCTTGGGGGCCTTAAGTGCATAAATCAATTCTTACTTCCCAATCCATGCAGAGGGCTTCCTCGTGTGAGCTGCATGTAGGGAGTGAGGATACCAGGCTGCCTTGAGCAAAGAGTTTGCATTTGAGGAAAGCCACGGAGGCATGCCATAGCAGAACTGGTGTGGAGGTGTTTTATTTCTTGATTTAAATCCGGTGGGCAGGCTGCTCTGGCTTGGACAGATTGAGAAGGAGGGGGTTTGGCAGCTGCATGAGGTAGGTGCTGCCTGGCTAGGCCTCTGTCTGGGACAGCAGGTTGCCTTCCTGAGCCCCTAGGGCTGCCTCCACTCGGACACACACCTAGCCTCGTGGATTCAGCCTGAGCCAAGTGTCTCCCACAGTAAGGCTGATGTTCTCAGCTACTCGTGCCAATGATTACCAAGGCGTACTTTAGGAAGTCGTCTGCTTTTCTTCGGTGAGGATGTCACCCACATCCCACTATGCGCAACAATGTCCAGGAAGTGCACTGTAGTGGTTTATTCCACCTCTACCAAAAGGGTGTCAGTTAATCACAACTAAATAGCTTCTTCCTCCTCCTTTTCTTTCTCGGGAAGAAGTCATAGTAAGACTCTAAGACAAGTAGGGAAAATAATATTTGTCTTTTGTCTGTTGTTCTATTAGTATTTTCTTCTCTAAGAATCCCTGCCCCCCACCCCATATGGGATGCCTCTGGTACCCATCGCATTTTCACCCCAAAGGCAGAACTTACGAGTTCTATTCCCCAGTCACTCAGAACCCTGAGCCTGGATAAGATAGAGTGATAATTAGATTAATCGAATAACATGAAGCTTTAACATGTTATGAAAACATTTATTTCCTCAAGGCCCATAAAGAAAATGCCTGATATAATCCTAGGCACCATAATAGAGCTGTAGGAGAGACATTTTTTAGAGGGATAACTAGAGCTTTATGAAATTTAACTATTCGGTGATAACCAAAGATGGATGACATACTTGTGTCTTCCCAGGACACCACAGGAGACACCAAATGTGTGTTAGAAGAATGTGTGAAGAAGGGCAGGGAAGTTCCTAGACTTTCCTAAGAGCATTTGAGAACTGCCTTTGAGAGAGTATTACACCTGCCTTGATTGCCCATGAAATTGCTCTACTCTAGAAAATTCTGAATCCTTGCAAAAGCGTATGCGTTATCATCATGTTACCATCCGAAGCAGACACTTTCAGTACACCCTGCACATTCCCTTTCTTACCACTTCTCATGTTCCAGTGAAGTTGTCTGTCCCTCCTAATGTACCATAGAGGCCTCAAGGATCGGGACTAAATCTTAGACACCACTGTGTTCTTAGCATCCAGCTCAGGCCCAGGTAGAAAATAGATGCTCAATAAATGTCTGTTGACTTTCTTAAGCATTATTTCTGGTTCATGATCAGGAAAGATTGTCCACAGAATGGGTTGTCAAAGAAGCTGGGGTCTAGAATTGAAGGAGTGTGAGAGATGTTCTTCGGTGGTTTTAGTTCAGATCCCTTTGAATCTCTACATGGGAGCGTGGGCTCTCATCAAGGTCAGCCATGGACCACAAGCCAGCAGAGAGATTGACAAAATCGGTGGGGGGAAGATTTATGGAACTTCCCTTTGTGGCTCGGGGCTATGTTTTTCTGCAAGATAAGAGTGTTGTCCCTTAGATAGGAGCACAAGAGAGCAGTTCAGCTCTGCCTCTCTGCCTTCTGTCCTCTTCATGCACCAGTTCTCAAGACAACGCTGTTATCGCACCAGAAAATACAGCCCAGAGCGTTACAGATGTCTGGTGCAAGTGGAACCCATATTAATGGTTATTGCTTAAAGAAGAGGCATGCTCAGATCTCTGTACTGTGCTCTGGGGAAAGTGCAGTTTTTACTTTCTCTCAGAGAAGACCAGAAACATAAAAACATCAACTCGGTTTGGCCTGTCTGGGATAGAGAGGGCTTTTTCAGAGTTGACTTCAATGACAGGTGTGACATGAGCTGAGACACAGCCCCACAAATACAGATTTCTTCACAGTTTTTATCAGGGTGCTGATGTATGTTTTGACACAAAACTCTCAATTTGTGGTAGGAACAAATAGGTTAGTGACACTGTATGAGGAATTAAGGAAGAGTCAAAAAGGAAATTTGGTGGGGGGGGGGCGGGTTTGCATGAAATTCAGTCTTGCTCCAAAATTTCTGATGTTTGATGTTTGTTTACAATATGGTTTTAACTTTATTGTGGTTTTAACTTATCTTCGTTTTTTCTCTTTTTTTTTTAAAGACGCTTAGCCAGTTTCTGACAATGACTATGTCATTCCTAGAGCATAAAGAAATGTTTTGGAAAGAAGATATGATTTTTCAAGGTGCCATTAATTGAAACAAACTGGAAATTTATTAACTGGCATTTTAAATTGTCAGAAAAATAGTTGCTATTTTTTGCTTTGGTAGAAAATGCCCAGTTTAAAACACTTAACTGGGAAATACATGAATCATATCCTATAGTTCCATAATGCTTACAACTCGGTCAGTGCCAAGCTTAGCTGGGAGGCATTATTTCCCTTTGATTCCTGCAAAAAGCCAAAAATCCCAAAGCAATACAACGCCATTCTGACCGTGCCTTGCACCATATGCTCTGAAAATAAAAGAGCACCTTTTGTCCCTTGAAAAACATTGCTGTTTGTAATCAGCCTAGGTGCCCTGCTAGTGAGACCATCGATAGCAAGAGAAACTTTTAAATTGCCTGCCTTTGGTGAAAATGAACATGTTATCCATGAAGCATCTCTAAGAAAACAAAGTCAGGTCAGGCCTGATCCCTGCCATGCAAACAGATTTGTGAGGACCATCCTGAAAATATCCAGCCAGGTCATGTGAAAAATTGAGGCTTGAATGACTGGATTTTTTCTGAACAGCCCTCCCATACAGTATCTTCCTGCATCAGCTTTTTCTCACCCAAAATGGAGCTCCTGTACTTTATTATACTGTCAGAAATTGAACGTGGGTGAGAAAGCACTCACTTCTGATCATTAAGATCATATCAGGTTCGGATAGTTTAATTCCTACCAGGAGATGAATGTTTCCTGATGGTGTAGACTCAGAATGCTTGTGACTTGGCCGCATAATGGTCACAGGAATGTAGGGCCGAGTTTGGAGGGCGCTTGCTGTAGAACTGTGCTGATAATGCCAGAAGGAAGAACTTCCCAGCCCCATAAGCACACTGGAAAAGGAAAAAACAAAAAACACAAAGCCTCTCTTGGAATGGGCAGGTGGTGGATCATATGTTCTTGGGGCAGAGAATGAGCTTCTTGCTCTTAAAAGTAATTGATTTTATAGTGAAACGTGTCAAGAGCACTGGTTTTCAAAATGATTCTGTTCGTGAGTGTTGGGAAATAATACATCTGGCTAATTGCTTCAGAAATAGCTGGATTATTTAACTTCAGTTATGGCTGTGGTTAGAGGGACGACTTTCTGCCACTTTCCCATCACAGAGCAATAGCTGTTTTGAAACCCTGACCACGTTGCTGGTCCCGAGATGAAATCTGCATACTGTCATTTTTTGTCTTAGGCATCACTACACTGTATTTTAGTCCAGACTCTGTGAGAGTTCTGAAGATAGCCTTGTGACATTTCTGTTTCCATGAAGCCCAAAGAGTAGGCAACATACGAAACACCAGAGGAGAAAAATGTTCGCTGATTTTATTGTGGTTCTTACTGAGCTGCCCAGGTGAACAGTTTTAAGTAGGAAGGCCGATGGCAGGTGGGCAGGAGGGGCATTAACTTCTGTGGATGTAATTTCTTAGCTGCTTAACAGGGTGTCCCTTGCTGTAATTTCATATTTGAATGTCTCAGTCATGACGGATTGATTGGATGTAATGTGGAACCTGAGAAAGGAAATTTGATTCTTTGCTTTATGTTTTATTATTTCTCCCCCCTTGGTTGTTTCTCCCATGTGCTAACATTAATGTGTCTCCTTCAGAAAGTCTATGTTTGCTCGAGATGTCAGCCCAGTAGAGTGAGCCAACAGCAATCTGCAATCGAGAGGCACTGAACCCAGCAATGCCTGTTGGCTTCGTCATTCGTTCATTCAAACAAACGTGATGTACATGTCATAAACAGATACACCTCTGTGTGCGAGACTGAAGTGGACCCAGATGAATTCCAAATGAGATAGCTCCCATGCCTTTCCCCCGCAGGAAGCCTTTCCTCATCTACTAGGCCAGAGATCAGCAATTTTTTCTGCAAAAGTCCAGATAGTAAATATTTTTGGCTTCACTTTGTAAACATATATATATATATATATATATATATATATTTTTTTTTTTTTTATTTATTTATTTATTTTTTTTTAAACTTCCCTTCAAAAACGTAAAAAACGTCTTAGCTCAGGGGCCAAATATCGTTCATGGGCCATAGTTTGTGAACCTCATCCAGGGTCATGTTTGTTCTTCCTGGACATGCAATTTTTAATAAACATGGTAATTTTTAAAAATTCAGAACTTAAGAGATGGACCATAGTGATGGAGGGGTGTGTGTGATGGTACAGAGCCGAGCCGTGGGCTCAAAGCCACCCTAAGATTGACACCTGGCAGCCTGACCCCAAGGAACGAGACAGAATATATGAAAAGGAGCTACGGAGCCATGTGACTGCAGAGCACAATTATGCTTTGCTCTTAATAGGTTTTTAGTCATCAATTAAATGTCAAATTATGCTCATTATGCTTTCTTTTAAAAAATGCAGCCATATTTAGCTTCCAATTTCAAATTGTTATATCCACACATCATGGTAAAAATTAAAATATCCAAGTACTTGCAGGCAGGATGTTGTGTTTATCCGGAAAGTTAATTCATGAGGTCCTCCTCATTTATGAATAATGTGAGATGAAAGACATCTTGTGACCCGCTTAGCATGAAGAGCAAGGACTGTGGCATCAGATGTCCTGGGCTGGGTGCTCCCTGCCCAGCTTTGTGACCTGAGGCAAGTCACTTAACCTCTCCACACCTGGTCTATATAATGGGCACCTTTCCTTAGGGCCACTGCGAGGGCTAAGTGAGATTATCTGACTTAGATAATCATATTATTCTGTGGTAAGTAACCATCTTATTATTACATGTTATTCTGTGTTAAGTAAAGCTCTTAACAGAGAATGCTGGCACAAAATGAGTGCTCAGATAAGTTAGCTACTAGCATTACAATCCTTATCCTCAGTATTGTTTATGATTACATATGAAAATGAACGTGACACCCACAGAGTGCTGAAGGACACTGCATGAAAGTACAAATAAGGTGAACATGTCTGTAATTGCACCTTCTAGCAGGTGCTACTTAGTCTGGAATTTTAAACCAATGGTAGAAACCAGGCTAACCTGCGACAACCACCCCTGGAGCACTTTCTTTGGCTTGGTGGAGAAAGGCTGTCTTCTAGCATAGTCAAATCTGCCCACGTAATATCACATAAGATTTTACTGTAAGCTCTCAAATGTTTTGGATTTCTGGCACCCTACCCCATTGTTTTAACCTTAAACAGCAGGAGAAAGGGAACGTGGGAGTGGAATGCAACAACCGCAATTTACGTAACTCAGAACACCAGGCCCCTCCTCCAGAAAGGAGAAAGATACAGATTTTCTGTCCTGAAATTTTCTTTCAAACTTTTGAGCTTCCAAGCACACTTCATTTTCCTACTAAAAAGTAACCCAGCCTGGGTGCAGACGTGCCACGTTGGCTGGACCTTTGAAAGCCAAGGACCTGCCAAGGGGCTGCCTCCTTCTGGAAAACAAGTCCTGCTGACAAGTCTGGCCACTGATGTAACGTGGAGAAAAGACCGCTTCAGCGGGAGACGTTGGGACCAGGGAATTTGGCTGGAGCAATGAGAAGCGCCGAGAGCCTTTGGGTATTAAGCAGACCGGCAGTGTGATCCCTGGGAGGAAAGGCAGAGCTCAGGGCCTGGCTGACTCTGGGCGTGCCCACACTGCTACCCCTCCTGGCATCCCACAGGGCTCTCCTCATTCAGGCTGGTGTCTACTGAGCACGGACCTCGGCTCCAGCCCATGCCATAGAGGCTTTCTGGGCCTGGTACTGGTACCTTCAGCTCTCGCGTCAGCTGAGGCTTTAGCTTACTACTCATTCGGCCAGACGGTGGCCCAGACAGCACTGGCCTTGATCACCCAGGTAGGCACAGCCATCATCTCTTGAACCTGCATGCAAAGAAGCAGGGTGGGTAATAGCAAAACAAGAGGTGGCATTTGAGCTGTGTCTCCATGAGGGATTGTGGGAGAGGTCAGAGCACCTAGGGGGCAAGGACAGAGCCAGGGAAAGAGTACACTCAGGCAGGAAAGAGAAAGAGGACATGAAGACTGCGCTGCTCTCCAGACTAAGAGGGAAGCAGCGAAGCCAGAAGAGCAGCTGGTGCCGGGCGAGGTTGGGGGGGCTGTGTTGTTTGTCATTGCCCACGGCCCCCTTGTTAGAGCGCCCACTCCTCACACTTAGTCCCTGCCCCTTCTTGGGATGAGCCCTCGTAGGCCACCATCCCCACCGCGTCCTACTTCTGTATTTCGTTCTCTGTTCTGCTGGTTCCCAGCCCCATCAGTTAGGAACCTCCTGGGCTCTGAAGGACAGGACTGACGTGGGTCACAGGTGTGGGAGCCGCTCAGACGGCTATGCTAATTGCACCACACCTGTTTCCCCAGGTTGTGCCGTTGCTATTGGAAACCTTGGCATCCCTTTTCAGTCATCCATTTACCCACAGGCAGTTATGGCTGCTCCCCGGCCCTATCAGGTCCCAGACCCTGCACCTGGGGCTCAGTCCCTCGTGCAAGGGGGACATCAGGAGCCATGTGGGGGGAAATAGCAGCTGTCGGTGGTCCCGCGAGGTCGTGAGAAAAGTCAGTGTCACCACCTGCAGGGGAAGAACGAGGTCAGGCCAATGTTTCAGGAGGATGTGAGATGTAAAAGAGGAGAAGGCATTTGCTGGTTGCGGCATTCAGGGCCCAGGGGCCCCCCAAGCCCCGTCATTTGAGATGGCCACATAAATTGCCAGGCCTGGACCCCACACTGCTGGCATTACCTACATTCCTAACAGTGTTTTTCCGGTGAGTCTGTGGCGTCACGCTGAGCTGTACCATCTCTTTGAGACAGAACAGGAAGGTTTCCTCCACGTCCTCCAGCTCAGGTTCTATACTTCTGCCTGGCCTGCGGCTGAACTGTGAGGGTCCTTGGCAGTTCTTTCTAACTCCTTTTTAAAACTTTTCGTGTCTTCTTTTCTTAAGGTGTACTGTTTTGCTCCCAGAATCAACCTCTCCTACTTTGGGAAATGTTATAAGACACACAGACATCCCTTGAGCTGGGTAGCAATTGCCATTCATGAAAAATCGCCTTGTGTGCAGTCAGGAAGTCTAGCAGGTTGGGAGGTGCTGTAATTTGTTTTCCATCCGCTAATAATCTTATTGTGATGAATAATGTAGTGCTATTAATGTTTCTACAAGGTTATGGATTTCTCTGGGTGTCAGTAAAGAAGCTGACAGCATTGAGCAGCAAAGTTCTTCTTTCTCCTTTTCACTTACGATAGTTTCTTAACCAGCTTGCAATAGGTACTTGAGCTTTAGTGAACAATACGCAAAGGAATTCAAATACAAAAGTCATCATCCCTGTACTGATGGGATTTTTACACAGATGTTGATCTCATTTTGGCATGGTGTCTGGAAAAAAATCCAGCCATTGTCAACATAATGAGAACGGATACATGGCTGGATATATAATGAAAACAGATTTTCAGATTTTGTGGTTGGTTTGCTCCCTTGTTTTTCAGACAACAGCCTCATTGCTCCACCTGAATTGGCTCCCATTCTGTTGCCAATCCTGCCCTCATCCACACCAAATAATTCTGTCCTTTGCCTTCATCAACGTGTTAATTTTTGTTTTATGATGTTTTGAAATTACCATACAGTAAAATTGCCTTTATTGTATACAGTTCTGTGAATGAATCTTAGCACATGGATAGACAGTGCAGCCACCACCACGGTCATGACACGGAACAGCTCTGGAACTTCAGAAACCTCCCCCGCGTTCTCTTTTCATAGTCACACCCTCTCCCCGTCCCAAGCCTGGCAGTCACTGATCTATCCTCAGTCACTACAGTTGTGTCTTTTTGAGCATGTTATACAAATGGAGCTATACCACGTGTAACCTTCTGAGACTGCTGTCTTTCAGTGTGTTGCCTATGAGATATAGCCAAGTCCTGTCACGTATCAACAGTAGTTGGTCTCTTCCTTGCTGCGTAGGACACGTGCCTTGTGTGGATCACTCCACTGTGTTTGCCCATTCACTTGGGGTTGGACCTCTGGGTTGGCTCTGGTTTGGGAGACTATGAATTGAGTTGCTATAAATTTTCATTTCGTCGAAGGTAAATACCTCCGATGGGGATTATGAGGGGGTGTGGTAAGCGGGGCATCATGGCAAACTGGCACCCTGTTTGCCAGTGTGACTGTGCCATTTTGAATTCCCATCAGCAATGTATGAGCATTCCTACCATGGTCTTCTGACTAGCATTCATGTCAGAAGCATGGTCAAACGTTATACTCTCTTTTTGTCATGTGCTTTTTCTGATTAATTTCATAGGTCATTTTAAAGTGCCCTGAAGAGACAGTCCTTACATTTTCTATCAGTTAACTTTTCCTTCTTTTCTCAGTTCTACTTATGGTTCCTTCTGTGGTTCAGACTACATGTGCTTTACTTACAAACACTTAAAGATGTGTCTTTCTGTTGTTCATAGAATTAGGGTGTTGATATCAGGGTACTCATGGACATTTAGAGAGACAGGGATTAGATAATCAGAATAAACCCAAGAGGTAAAACTTCTTTATATCTTCCACTTCCATTTTCATGTCAGGAATCCAATATCTCACTCCACTTTATGTGTCCCTAGCCCTTCTGGGAGGCCCCGTGGGTCATACTGCTGCAACTCAGAACCCAGAGTAGGAACGCCAAGTCTGAACCTTGCAAGGAAAGTGATAGCCACACATATTCCATGTGCATAATTGAGGACTCAAAAAGACCATGCTCTATTATCTAGAATTAATCATAAAAGACAGTTAATAAATACTACATTCTGTTGAAAACACAGTGAACCAAAATGTTATAGTTTCTCTCCACAGGTAATAATTACCATTCTCATGAATTTCTCTGCATTCCCTGAAGCATCCTTTAAATAGTATGCTTGCAAAAAACAAACCTTGTACATTGGGACATTCATGGTCGTAGACCCAGCAGAATGGTGCATTAGTCTTCAGAGATAAGACTGGGGTGGTGAGAGAGGGGCAAGATTCACACTTACCTTAATGATATGCAGATATGAAAAGTTTTCAGAGCACTATGTCATAATGGCCTTTACAACATTTTTGTAAATGAGGTGCAACACGAATGAAAACATACATGGACCAGTGAAGCATTTTGATACTTAACCACAAAGAAAACAAAAGTCATGGTGGAATCTTTGTGGCTCAACAGAGAGGTCAGCATAGGAGATAACTCTTTCTTTACCGACCTAGAGGCCCGTAACCTCAAAAATCCATGAGACCCTTAATAGATGCTCAATAATTAATTGTTCAATGAGTGAGCAGGTGAAAAAATGGAGACATGAGTAAGAAATGAACAACTCATCAATGACTGAAAAGGGTTTGCCCCAGTAAACTGAGCTCACATGCCACTATTCTTGTCTGAAGAATTTAACTGGAGTGAAAGCAAAAGGAATCTTGTGGGAAGAACTGTCCCTTTTTGGATTTCTCTCAGAGAATACAAAAAGCTTTATCAAGTGGCTACTTGCATATGGCATTGCTAGGCTCTGCACAAAGAGAAACCCAAAGAATGAAAATTCTTTCCACTTGTATGCCATGTATAAGTTAGAGAGGTTTATAAAGATTTGATGGGCTAAATATGGCCAAATGGAGTATTCAATATATAATATGTTAGTATTAGCTCCGATGTTAGTCTGAGAACAGAGCAACCATAAAATGGCTTACCCTCATCAGTATTGTATTTCATCTGATCCAATCTAAAAATTCTTCTCTGAAGGAGAAGAAATTCTGTATCTTTTATTTTGCAAACCCTCTGTAGAATTCTCCTTTTCTTTGCCACATCCAGTCGCTTTGTGCAGAGATGAACCGGGAGTCAACCTGCTCGGGGGAGTCACTGGCTGGCAGTGAAGATTCGTTACCATAATGCAATAGACTCGTGAAGGGAAGCAAACATTTTCAGGCGACTCAGAGAGCTACCCGAGATCCTGTTAGAGTTTGGTAGTGAGATGTGTCTATTCCCACTTGGGGTATGTCAAGGCTTCTGCAATCATTAGTTCTGTGGGGATTTCTGCTTGTACAGCATTTGTTGTCATGTTTTGGTTGCTGCCAGGAAAGCAAAAATTGCTACAGTTTGCATAAGATAGAGCTGTGTTTTGGCAAGGAAGCCCACGATAATTATTTTTCTTGAATGTTGGTCAAGTTCTAGCATTTGAGATTTGTCTCAGATGATGCCATGCAACAGCCCCTTTGAAAGATGTTGATTTCTGTAGAAATTGGACTCTCAACTCCCTTGTTCTTGCCATAGTCTCAATGTGTAATTAATTAATTAATTCAGCAGCCCTTTCTTATGTTTGCTAAGTGTTAACAGGAGCCAAGAATAGAGCAGGGACTAAAATAGCATCCTTGCCTTCAATGCACTTACTTTCTAGTGCAAAAAGACTATTTTTTCACATTGTGTTGGTGTATGCTTTAGAGAAAAGAAAGCGTAGTAAGGAACATAAGGTTGTGTGGGGAAAGGTGTCTGAAAAGATGACATCTAGGTTGAGACTTGCACGTGTTGAAAGAGTGAGCCACTCAATTACCGGTATGTGCAACTCTAGGCCACAGGTGTGGTAAGTGCCAAGGGCCTGCGGCAGAAGCCCACTTGGCTCAGCCTCAGATGAGGCAGAGTGAGGAGCTGGGTCTTCCAATGTTGTTTTGAGAACTAGGCTTGAAGCTGAATGAGAGAGGCAAACCTACGGTAGGCTGATACTCTGGTAATCCTTATACACATCCCAGATTTAAAATGTCTTTGTTCTTGCTTTGCCCTCTCCCTGAAACTTTGTTCCCCCAGACACTGGAATGGCTCTCTCTCTATTTCCTTCAGGTCTCTGATCAAATATCCTCTTATTGAGAAGCCTTCCCAGACCACACTATTAAAGTGTCAGATAAACAGTGTTAGAGATAGAAATTATTTTCTTCACCAAATCTGATTATTTCACAAGAGAGATGACTCACTTTCTCTGTTATGGGATTAAGAATGATCCCATTTGAGATGATAAATACTAGAAAATTTCAGTTACCCACGAAGCTCTGAGAAGCAAATTGCTAATTCATGACTTAAACTATCAAAATGTGATGAATAACTCAGGACCTCAGTGTACTGTTGAATGGTAAATTGCAGTGATAGAGCAACCTGCATAGTTTGTAAACAAGTATGAGCAAAAGACACTTGGAAGTCTTCATTTTACTATCGGCTTTTCATTTAAAATGGGTACTGATGCTAAACAGGAACCCCAGGATCCAAGGAAACCTAGGCATTCTTTATGATTTCTCATAAGTAGTAAGAAAATTTATAAAAAGTAAAAAAAAAAACCCCAGCTACTATAGGCCTTCAAATGGCCCACCATCAGATGGTTTTATTTCAATGTATTTAAGTTGCCAAAGGTGACAATTAAGAGCATGGGTTGTTTTTTATATTCTGTAAGACTGAGAGCTCCTATAACTCATTAGTGGGAGAAAGGAACCTTTATTCTTCATGGTGATATTTACATTTAAAATATCTAGCAACAGAAAGTTTTCCAAGTTATTAAATCAATAATCTCTGAACCCCAGGGTCTTTTCTTACTATTATTTGTTGTTGTTTTTGACAGAGAGAGACAGAGAGGAGGGGGAGGGCCCAGAGCAGTCTCCAGAGTTGCACGTCATTAGTTTTCTACATAGTTTCATTCCATGGGTGTTTGGTGTCACGCAGGACAGGAACTGGCTAGGGTCCTCTCACATAGGAAGCTTGCCCCAGTAAGAACCAAACTGGAGGCATAACCCAGTTCAGCATATAGGTCCACACGGTCCGGGGTCAGGATTCAGTCGTTGGACCCCAGGACTACATAATGAGCACTCAACCTGCTGAGCCATCCCAGAACCCCCAACACCACCACCCAGGGTGTTTTTATTCCTTTCTTTAAGCAAAAAAGAAATGCTGACATTTCCTAAGTATTCTCTATTTGTAATACATTTTTCTAAGCACTTTCACTTTAAACATACTATCTCATTTAACTCTCTTTCCCAACAGGTAAGCATAGTTACTAACCACCTATGGATGGGGTGGGGGTAGATTTTCTCAGCTCTTCCTACTCAGCACTGAGTACTCCTGCTCACTGTCCATGCTGCATGCTAAGAAGGGCCACAGACAGTGTCTGAGCCACTTTAATTGGGAGATACAAAGCAATTCTCAGACAACTTTGAAAGAAATCACTGAACAATTATGCATAAAATCCAAAGGGCGCTCTCTGATAGTATGTGTACCATTTAATCCTAGGTGAGCCCTGCTTCTTCAGGAAGCTCTCAGATATTTGAGTTCTTGGATAATTACCTGATGGTGTGCATGTGTGTGTATACATGTGTGTGTGTGTGTGTATGTGTGTGTGCATATGTACATACATATGTGCATGTGTATGTGTGTTGCATATGTGTGTTCATGGGTGTTATGAAGGCAGAAAGGGGATCCTGAAAACTATCTCCACAGCAATATGCCCTATGAATCCCATTACATCCACTGTCCCGTGACATAAAACCAGATGTAGTTTAAGGTCTGACATTCAGCTGACTTCTGTTTATATGCTATGGAGAAACTTTTGTTCCCTTGCACTATAAGGTGTGTACCATGAGAGATTTGAGGAAAGGCTCACCCAGATAGAAAATAATTCTACTGAGCTTTGAAGTGAAAATGCTCTAGGAACCTTTATCCTGTTCTTGCCATTTAACTGTTGTACGACCGTCACTCTTGGAATTAATGAATGGTGCACATCAGAGCGTGTGCCCATCATTCTGTTCATCAGAGGCTTGATCTGAAATCAAAATCATATTTTATCTTTGTTTTGATCCTCTTCCTGTGTTCGGGGAAAGTATGATGACCATCTCAAAGAAAGAAAGAGAAAAAGAAAAAACAGAATGAAATACCCCAAGGAAAACCCAGTTAAAGAGCTGAAGAATGACATCTTGATGGAAGAAAATTCCTCTTTGATTTTTCTTTTTTCTGAAAAGAAATGTAGCCTGGTGTTTGAAAAACATATTATTTTTCATGGGTAGGGAAATATCCAAATTTTGCCTATTTTACAATAAGACCTTGAAATGCTATGAAATGAGCTGGAATGAGAGGAGTTTAAATTTTTGATGCAATTCTCTGCTTGGGAAAGTGATAATGCAGCTCAAATAACAGCATATTTTCTGCTACAGTACAACAATCAACATAACGTCTGGGCATATTAATCATTTCACTCCTAACGTTCTCGATAGGGAGAGCACGGGTCTTAACAGCATTGTCAAGATCCTTAGGGCAATTGAAAAACCCAAAATCATTACTTTCCACTGATAGGCTTTCCTTTCCCAGAGGATGCCAGAATACCTAGGGTAATGTAGGTTTTTTGAAATGCTCAGATAGGCACCACTCAGATGTAACTTGGCCATAAAATCCTCTCTTTAGAAGGGCTCCTCTCAAGTATTTTGAGTGGTCCTATTTTTTATTTTTTATTTTTTCTTTGTCACTTGGAAAGTAGCTAAATGGGGTTGACATTGATCTCAAGCGATACTTTCCTGATGATTTTAAAAAGCAAGAAATGAGAGTAGGGGTATGCTAAGAGAATGTGGTGTCTCTGTTAAAATCCCTTTCCATCCCATTGTAGGTGAGAGCTTGCCCTGTTTGAGCAGGGTGGTCCCAAACCTACAATCATGATGGAGCTTGTAATTCAAGGACAACTGCTGGTTTGCACCCAATTCCAAGTTCTGTACTTTCCCCCTCCCTGGTGTCTAGGGTGGGGTGTCATTGAAGCAGGAATAACTGTCTGCTGATGACAACCCTGCCTGAAGTTCCAGGATCCTCCCTGGACCCCCAAGTATACCATTGGCTCTCAAACGTCCACCCCTTTACAATCTCCATCTGAAAAACTATCAGTAGTAGTGGGGGCCCAGCCAGAGGCTCCTGTGAAGGACTGGCTTCGGTTGCCAGGGGAAGGTAAAGTGATAAGAATTGTGTCCCATCTGAGGTCTGACTCTGGTTAGACGTGGCTCTGCAACAGACAGACATCTGGGTTATAAAAAGCAGAGGGTATCATCACATGGATGACACGAAATGTCCAGAATAGGCCACTTCGTGGGAATAAAAAGTAGACTAATGTTTGCCAGGAGTTAGGAGAAGGGGCGGGAGAATAACCAGTCATGGGAGGGGGCTTCCTTGAGGGGTGATGAAATGTTCTAAAATTAGACAGCGATTGTGGTTGAACTTCTTGGTGATTCTTCTTCTTTTTTTTTTTTAAAGATTTATTTTTTTTTTTTTTTTTTTTTTTTTTTTTTTAT
>PVKE010006770.1:0-53071 GCA_004027555.1 Craseonycteris thonglongyai
TGAAGAGAGATTTCTGCAGTTTACAAATATCGAGCCAATTGTCTCCTTCTGTATCAATCCTTTTACTTGCCAAATAAATGTAATAGAACTAGCCGCATGTATTGCAGACCTTGTTCAGGGGAAAGCAGAAGAACTAGAGTTAGAAATTTTGAACCTTAAGAACGATATTTTGCTAAAATCCTTAATATCAGAGGACTTACGGAACATAGTCTACAAAGAAAGGTTCCCAGTTTTAAAAAAAGCAGCATATAAAATCAAATCGTTTTTCGGGTCAACTTATTTATGCGAATCTTTGTTTTTAAACATGAATTTAATAAAATCACGATATAGATCTCGACTTACCGATGAGCATCTTAATAATTGTTTGCTAACAGGGTTGTCATCATACTCTCCTAATTACGAGGCACTGGCCAATGAAATGCAATGCCAAAGATCACACTGACAGATTGTTTTTTTTTTATGTTTTCTTTTATGTGTTTTTAAATGATTTTATTATATGTGTGTTTTTTATTTACTTTGTATTATGTTTTGTATATATGTTTCTTTGTATATAATTTGTACAATAAATTTATTATTTTAAAATTATTTTTGTTTATTATTTTTTATTCTTGTTCAATAATAAATATCCTTAGAAATAGCTGGTGCCCACCGCCCTACCGATATTTTAGAATGCGCCCTAGGGTATAAAATGGTTGGGAACCCCTCCCTGATGTACTCCATTGGACAAAGAGGGCTGTGAGCAAAAATGGAAAGACTTTTCTCAGTAAGCTTCATAAAAAAAAAAGCACCTCAGATCCCAGAAACCCTGTTTCACCTTTCAATGTGAAAGTTATTTCAGGTGAGTTATTCTCTTGCACTTTATTCCTGTACAGCTTAGAGGAAGGTCTGGAGGAACCGTCCTACTCAGTGGGCTGAGATGTTGCCTGGGGATTGGGAGCACATGGAGGCACCTGCTGGAGACTCCCAGAACTGCAGGACTTGGTGTGCAGGGGTTGGAGGTTTGGTAAGGCAGTGGGAGCAAGACCAGTGACATTTGTTTTGGAGTTAATGCGATGTCCTCTGACTCAAAGTCTCCTAAGAATTGAAGAAATAGGTATTATGTTGGTTCTTAGATTTATTGAACATTTATTAAAAGAACCTTAATAACTGTCTCCCTTTTAATGTATAAGCTCTTTGGAAACCCCCTTTTGGGTACTACAGCATACGTACAGACACGTGTATAAATCTTAAGTTTGTATTGCAGTGAATTTTTACAAATGAATAACTTGTGCAAGTCCCACCCAGACTGAGCTACATACATACACATTATGAGCATTTGGAAGCCTCTCTTGTACTCCCTTCTGGTCACTATCCCTTCCTAAAGGTAATCATTACCCTTGCAGGTTACTTTTGACTATTTAAAATTTTGTACAAATGAAGTCATACAGTACATCTCTATTCAGCCTGACTTCTTTTACTTCACATTATGTCTGTAAGTTTCATTTATTTTTTTACCAAACATCACGTTTCCATGGTTGTATTCCATTTTATGAATGCAACACAACTTTATACTCAATAAATCCTGGGCATTTTGGCTTACTCTCTAACTCCCAAATCACTTAGTCTCAAGCATAGAGGCACTTATTAAGACTGGCACTGGTTTATATAAGTTAAGGAAGCTTCTTTAAAGACTTGGCAGGGAGGGTAGTAATAGAAAAGAAATATCTCACAACACAGGAAATACCTTGAAACCAGATAGCAGACATCATTGTGCCCAAAGACCATTAGTCAAACACTGTCAGAGGGAATTCCTTACTGGCTGTTTCTCTCCTTGGGTCCTATTCTGCTTCTATTGTCCTGGAGACCATCCTTTTGGAGTGGCTCTTTCTATCTCTTCATTCCCTTGAGACCCCACAGCTGCAATCTCTGGGCTGCAAGGAGGAAAATGAAGTCCCTTAAAATGAACAAACAAACAAACAAACACAAACAACAAACAACAAACAAATAAAACAGCAAAAAACAAACCTTTATGCCCAAACCCTGTCTGCACAAAGATGAAACACGTTGCTGCATAGAACAATTTAACTCCACATTCTCTCTCGGTTGCTCTTGCTGGCCTGCGCTGGGGCTTTCCTTTTACACAACCAGAGGTTCCTTTAAAGCATTTTAACAAGAAAATGGGACAGGGGAAGCAGTTTTTCCCCAAAGCAGTTGTTTACCGTGTCCTCAGTGCAACAATGGCTGCAGTTTTAGAAATTCTTACCTTCTAGCCATCCTGCTGTTAACTGCCTCCCCGTTGTTCTGTTTCACTGAGAAAGATAATTGTTGTCTTTTAAGAATATTAGCAAAACACCCTAGCGGGGCTGGCCTCTGAGATCTTTCCTCGTCAACCCTCATGTGCCAGCATCATCGCCGTGGCAGAGCATCCCCTTGGCCTACAGCAGTGGTGTGTGCTGAGAGGCATGGTCCCGAATGGACACAGAAAGAGGATGTGGCTGCCCTCTGGTTGTCCCAGGGCAGAACTCAATTCTGCTCAGGCCTTGCATTTCTGAACCGGGTGCTGAGAGTGGGGTGAGCCAGCTTCTTTTCCTCTCCTCCAGGTGACCACGTTGCTCTGTCCCAGGGGGTGGAGTCTGGTTATTTCAACATATTTCCTTTGCATCTTGGCTACAATGATGTTTCATAGGATTGAAATGAGAAAGGAGGAACTTTAGAAGAAAGGGCCTCCTGGAGATTCTTGCAGACACACGGACAAGAAATGAAAAGTCCTTGAGTCTCAGAAAGGTCAGCAATTATAAAAATCAAGGCCGGCAACAAACAGTTCTCAGAAACCCAGGTGCAAGGTTTACCCCTATTTCCCTCCCCACGTTGAGTCACGAGAAACATGTAGGACCCTAGACAAAGGAATCACGTTCCAATCACCTGGACGCTGAAAAGGATGTATAAGCTGTAAGGAATCTAACTACAGAGAGCATGTGTGCAGGTGCTACTAACCCTGCGTGCTCCGCTGGCTAATAAAATCTCCTTCCTCTATCTAAAGAGTTGTCTGAGTGTCTGATATCCTCCATGGGGTGTTGCTTCCTGCAACAGAAACAATAAGCATTTTTTTTTTCTCCCACATAGGTGTGTGGGTCATCTGTACCTTAGCTAGACTCCAGGGTTTGGGTCTCCCTCACATGTTGCTCATCACAGCCCCCACCTGGTATTTGTACATTTAATTTTTAAAATAAAAAAAATATTTTAAATTTATTTATTAATTACAGTTTAGTCCACCCTTCTTTACACTGACATTGGCCTAGATTCTTTTTTAGGCACTGTCAAATGGTGGATATGATTTCAAAAGCTGTTGAAATTTTTGTATTTTAACAAATGTATGGGTATCTTAGGAAGTGGTAAGAAACTGTATTAGAGATTTTCACCCTGATATAGCAATAACAGAATATTGAAGACTGGGAGATTTGATGAATAGCGTAAATGTGAAAAACATTGAGCAGAGTCTGGTTCCTGAGGCTTAGGGTAAGTTGTAGCTGTTAGAAGCTCTCAGTACTTTGGATGCTATATTCCAGGTGAGAAGAGATGGACACAGAAAGGAAAGTGAGAGAATGCCAAAGAGACACCTTGTTTACTTTGGAATTTTGCCTGGAGTTGACTTTGTTTTTTATCCTCTAGAATGGTAGATGGGTAATAAAGCCGAGAGAAGAGAGCCTCTGTCCACCAGTTTGGTGATCTTCCAAGACAGCCAAGGTCAAGGGCAAGATTACAGGGAGGCCAGGTCTCTCTCAGAGTGTCTCCAGACCCTGGACATAAACTTAAAAAAAATTATTTTTTAAATTTTATTGTGGTAGGGACACTAAACACGAGATCCACCCTCTTGGCAAATTTCTAAGTGCACAATACAGTTTTAACTACAAGCAAAGTGTTGTATAACAGAGATTTCCATAATTTATTCATCTTTCTTAATTGAAACTTTATGCCTGTTTCTTAGCAACTCCCCATTTTTCCCTCCCACCATTCTACTCTTTGATTCTCTGTATTTTAGTACTCTCATGTTCACAATAGTCATGCTATGAAAATAACTTGTGCCCATCTATGAATGAATGGATAAAGAAAATGTGGCATATACATATATAGAATATTATTGAGCGTTGAAAAAGAAGTGAGTTCTGTAATATGCAATAACATGGATAAACCTTGGGGACATAATGTAAGTGAAATAAGCTAGTCACATTAGGGTAAATACTGCCTGATTCCATTTACATGAGGTATCTAAAATAGTCAAAAACATTAACATAAACCTTTTAAATCTAAGAAATGGAGAGAAAACCTATTTCCCTCTTCTCCCAGATTACTGTCCCATCCCAGTTGATATCAGCTCTCTGCCAATCATGCCACTCTAATGAACACATGTATCTGAGAAGCTTGTCCAAGTGTTAAAGGCTTGTGCATACTTGGAGGTAGTTGTGGTTGCTTTGTTTACATGTATATGGAACAACTTATAGGGACCAGTGGGCATATGGAATAATTAATAAAGAAGACATGTTCCCTCTACTCAAAGAACTCATCTTCACATAAAGTACTTACCAAACAAAACTTAAAATTAAGTTAAAAAAGTTTAAATCTATTTTTGAGGATCCACAAAACACAAAATTTTTTAATTTTTAATTTAATTTAATTTTTTTATTGTTAAATTTATTGGGATGACATTGATTGGTAACAATTAGATAGTTTCTGGATGTACAAGTCCATATCACATCACCTATGCATCACATTATGTGCTCACCACCCAGAATCAGTTCCCCTTCCATCACCATATATCAGGTGTCCACTCCCACCCCCCCGCAACTCTCCCTCCCCTCTCCTTCCCCCTCCCCAGGTAACCACCCAACTATTGAGTGTGTCCATAATGCTGGTGCCCACTCCCACCTCCCCTCCCTCTCTCCCTCCCCTCTCCTTTCCCTCAGGCAATCACCCAGCTATTGAGAACACACATAATTTTTAAAAAATGAAATTTTAATTTGTTACTCTAAACCTCAAATGGACAACTTTGCATCTAAGGGAGGAAGGTGAGCAGTGCACTGGGAATTTGGTGTCTATTGGTGCTTCTTTGTTGTTTGGAGAATAGAGCAGAATGGTTAGGCATGAAGACCCCAGAACTGACATGTGGGGGGTTCAAATCCTACCTTTGTCATTTACCAGCTGTGTGGCCTTGGGCAAATTACACAATCCTTATTTGCTTTAATTTCTTGATTTTTAAAATGGGGGGATAATAATAATGCCAAATTCTTAGGGCTGTTGTATAGATTAAATGAGTTAATAAATACAAAGTATTTACAATAGTGCTGGGCACAGTGTGAGCCCTATAGTAACAGGAGCAATTATTATTATTACTTGCCCTGAGCATTGGTGTAAACTATACTCAAGGAATGTAAATCTTTTGAAGTCATCCAAGGCCAAAACCCTTTGCAAATGTTCCCCCTCCCACAGCCACACTGCAAACATTCTAGCAATGTCTATTTAATTATATACTGACCATTCTCCATTGCAAAATCAAAGAGCTTAATTAAGAGGAAGTAAGGCACTTCACACATTTTCTAACTTAATCCTCACAATCACTCTAACCTGTAGGCATTATTACCTCTGGTTTGTGACAAACTAAGGTTAAACTAACTTGTCTAAGCTCATATCTAATAAGTGGTTGGCCTGGGCTGGGAACCCAGTTTTGTGACTCGGGAGTCCATATTGAGACAGATTTTCAAATCAGCAAAACCCAAAGAATAAGTTTTTTTTATTATCAGCTTTATGGATCTTTATGCCATGAATAGGCTGACCATATGTACCGGTACCATTTAAAATGGGATAGTACATTTTCTAATGTCCTGTTTAAAACAGTACATATAGTCAGCCTACTGACACCTTGAATTTAGCCTAGTGAGACTAGATTGACCATACGTACCTTTTGAAACAAGACAGAAAAAAAAGACTGTCCCATTTAAAATGGCAGCTTAACCATGAGAGAAAATTCCCAGTTCCGTTTTGAGTAGCTTAGAGGCAGCAATTTTTTTTGTGTGTTCATTGCTTGGAAAGATATATTAAGTAATATTGGCTATAGCTCCAGTTTTGACTCAACTGTGGAAGCTGTGTTGTTTTTTGAGCTAAATCAGTTGTGAAGAGAATTTCCCCTCCACTGTTTATTCTCTGCGGAGATTGAAATTGAGCCTCCTTCATCCTGCCATTTCTAAAACATTTGCTTTTGTAAAACAAAGAACACATCTCAGAAATTAATGGCACAGACTCAAGCAGCACTCATTCATTCAAAGCATGACAGACATAGAACCTGTCACTCTGCTGATTTTGCTTCCAATTTTCTGGAAACAGCACTCAGATTGGATGCAGTGGTTGGGGTTCTCAGTTATGATGTCTTGTCCTTCTTCAGCTAAGAGGCAGACACAGGACCCAAGCAAAATCAGACCCCATCTTTCTGGAATCAAATCTTGAGTACAAAAAGATGAGAAAGAGCGGGAGCTTTTGTGTGGCTTTGAGGGGCTCGGAGGAGACTGTTCATCAGTTCCTGCTCCCTTGGTATGCAGAGCTGCCCTGTTCCCATCTTTCTGAGCTACTCTGTACCATTCTAATACCTTCCTCCTGTGCCTTTAGGTCAGCCCGAGTCAGGTTCAGGATTTTTGTAATCAACGACTACTAACTGGTGTAGCTGGCCTGCAGGGGCCCTCATGGTCTGGCCCAGCTCACCTGCCAATCTCATTTGGCCCACTTCCCTCTCTCTTCCTTCATGTTAGCTGCACCGAATCTCTGTAGTTCCTTGTTCCTGCTTCTGGCCTTTCTTTGCCCCTGGCGTTTCAGCTGCCCAAATATCATCTCCTCAAAGAGGCAGTTGCTGACCACCCCAAACTTTCTATCTAATTAGCCTGTTTGAATTCTGGTATAGTATTCATTGCTATTTAAAATTATCTTGAGCTTTATTATTTGCATTTCCCTATTAGAATATCAGCCCCAAGAAGGTAGAGACCTTGTCTATTTTATTCACTGTATCCCTGGTAGTTACAACTACTTAGCACCTAATAGGTGCTTATTTAATATTTATTGAGTGAACAAGTGTGTTGTATGTAGCACACCCTATGTGTAGCAATCACAATGTCCTATTGGTTAAGTGGTTAAGAGCATAAGTGGTTAAGTGTCCAAGTGGTTAAGAGCATAAGCTCTGGAGTGAGGCTACCTGGGTTCAAATCCTGATCCTGACACCTGCCTGCTGTGACCTTGGGCATGGTACTTAACCTTTTTATGCTTCAATTGTATAATTTCTAAATGGTAATGGTAAAAATGCACAAGTCAGGTGAGGATTAAGTAAGATGGTTTACTTAAAGCCCTTTGTACATTGCATGGAGAACAATAAGATTCAGTGTATGGCTACAAATATTGTTAGAGTGTTTCTCAATTGTAAAAGGTTTTTTTGTCAGAGGTTGTAAGATATACAACTGACTTAATACTTGCTCTTTTGAAGTAAACCAAACCTAATGTAACATTAAATAGACACAACTCTAAAAAACCTAATTTACAATAGTGAACATTTATCCCCACAAATACATGCTGCTTTCCTCTTCAGAACAACAATCGCCATAGGGGTCTAAAATGCTTGTCTATCAAGTATGGCCATAGGCAGTTACATGTGACATAATGGTAATGCCTGCTCGTGATCTGTACTTGGTTAGCAGATTTGCAATGTTTCAGAATAAACACATAGTAGAGAATACTGTGGGTTGTGTGGGATTTTTTGTGGCTTGCATTTCCCTTTTGCTTATATTGCATTGTCATTGGTAATTGTGTTATAAGTAAAGAGCTTTCCTGGGAAATGGAAGCTTTTGACCGATTTGGAAAACTGAATGGTAGTTCTTGACACATCAGTTGGTCCAAACAACTAAAAATCTGTGATCTCTTCTTAGAATTTTGGCCATTCTTACTGCCTTCAATTGCATTATCCAGTGTTATGATTACTAATTTTGTGCATATACAATACCTTTTTTTCCTATTTTGCATTATAGTGGAATCTTTTAAAAGACCTGTCAGTGACAATTACGATGTGAATTTAAAGTTATCAGCTACCACCGCAAATAACTCCACAGAAGTAGCAGACAGAGGAACTGATGTTCCCCCATACCCACATCCTATTAATTTCCCAAATGTACAGGCAATAACCATCTAAGTATATGAGGGCTGTCTGGAAAAAATCCAGCCATAAATGCCTCTATTTTTCATAGTATATGGCTGGATACATTCTGGACAGCCCTCGTATGCCTCTATATTCTTTACCTCTGCATTCTTAGCCCTGGCTGCAGGTTAGAATCCCCTGGGGAACTTAAGCAACCCCACATTCTCAGGCCATATCCCAGACCAGTGAAGTTAGTGGCCTGGTACCGATATTTTTAAAGTTCTCCAGATGATTTCAGTGTGCAGTGGAGGCTGAAAACCACCACTTTCCTACTAGCTGATGGGTTTCTTTTGACACATATAAGATGTATCTTTATTGCAGAGATGTTAAAGTATGAAAAATGAAAACAAAACAAAACAAAAACCCCTGCATCTGAGAAATAAGAAAATTGAGGATTATTGTTATGGTTATTATTAACCTAGCCTTAGGAAGATTCAGAACATGAAAAATATATTGGGTCAATTGCATTTTGTCGAAGAATGATGCTCCTTAGTTGTCCTCTTTCATAGCCTTTGTAAGTTTCTACTAGGAATGTGCCCCAGTGGTTACTGTGTTTCCTTTAGTTACTGGCAAATACCTGTAAGAGGCTTAAGGATGAAGCCTAGCACCTGAGACTTCTAAAGGAAAAGAAGCAGGTATGGAATGCATCTGAATATCGTTACTGAGTCTGACTTTATGTCCTGATCTCGCTTGTTTCCTTAGGGCTCCTCACTTGACATTAGGCGCCCTGAATTGGCCCCCAGTGCTTCATCTGATCCACTGAGAGTCACTATGCATCCTTAAGGCATGGAGAGCAGATGCTCAGTTTCTTTTAACATTCAAGGGTCCCCTCACCTTGGTGTACAACTAGCTTACACATGTATTATAGGTGGTAACTGCACTACATTTTAATTCTTGGTCTTAGTTGAAATCTTGAAGACATAGAATTTAATAGTGGCATGAAGGTTTGTCTGATCCTCAGGAGTTTCTAAGATTGACTGATTTCTTTCTGATAGATATTTGTAATTATTTTCTGCAGGTATATCAGTCTGGGTGTATCACAAATAGTTAAAGTCTGCATATTCTGCAACACGTATGGTATTGCCAACCATGAAACCAACCTCTTGAGAAGCTGCAGTTCACCTTCCTCTGCTCATCATTTTAAGCCTGCCCAACCGATACGACTGGAGACTTATTTCTTCACATCTGATAGCCACACGACCCAGCAGGTAATTAGGAAAATATTTTGAGTGCAGTGGTCTTCTCACAGATCACATGTGGAAATCAGCATCACAGAAAGAATTATTAGGGTTCTTATTGATCTCAGACAACTCGTTCATTATTAACTCATTTAAGTATTGGGTTGAAAACACAGTCCAGAAACAGAGTGCAGAGTAGTTCATATTTAATACCCCAATCTTTCCATAAAAGTAGGTCAGCCAGACGTAGCCCTTTAAATGGAACAGAAAACAATGGTACTGTCTCATTTCAAACAGTACATATGATCAGCCTACTGACACCTTGAATTTAGCTCAGTGAGACTAGGCTGACCAGACGTACTGTTTGAAATGGGACAGTACCGTTGTTTTCTGTCCCATTTAAAATGGCATGTCTGGTCAGCCTACTAAAAAGTAAGTTGTTAAATGGCAGCATAATAATAAATCAATACATTCAATAAATCTATAGTACTGGAAGTGGGTTTAGACAGGATAAAGATGGCCTCAATTAATTAAAGAAGAAAACAGATGGCAATTATATACAGGCAGAGATAATAAAATAGGGTTTACAGTGTAAAATATAAATTGGAGAGGAGTTTTAGAAAACTGGTAAGCCAATTGCTTAAATTAATTTATAGTGACTTAAGCCTCCTTGAGAAAGATCAGATGAGTATTCGCATTCTCTTCTGGTTTATTAAAGTTCTAAAGATTTTATGTTTAACACTTTAACATCTGGAAAGTGACATGATTGAGAATATTGTTTTGCTTTTCAAATAGTTAACCAATTTTCAAATAATATTTTTCAACATTTTTGAATATTTTTTATTTCTTCTTTTGTAATTCTCTGTTCAACATCTATTAAAATCTCTAATTTCTGAGTTATCTTGTAGTTGACTGTAGTAATACAATGTATACCATTTTGATTATTGTGACTTTGAAATAGATTTCAATGTGTTATACAAAACAAGTTACTGCTTTTTCTCAGAATTTCCTGACCTACCTACTTCCGTTTCTTTTTGTAGAATTTAACAAACATTGTGTCAATTTCCAAAAATAGGCCTTGTTTCCCAAGAAGGTGATAGTAAGAATCATTACTGACACTCAAATGGAATCTTTTAATATATATATTTTATTTATTTATTTATTTTGACAGAGGAGAGAGAGAGAGAGATACAGAGACAGAGAGAGAACTGAACTAGGGGAGCTCCCAGTTCAGCACATGGTTCCGCACTGGCCGGGGCCGGGACTTGATCCTCAGTCCCCAGCGCTGCAAAGTGAGCGCCCAACCCACTGAGCCATCCCGGCTTTCCCTCAAATGGGATCTTAGTAATAAGAAAGGGAGGGGATGAAACTGTGGCATTATTAACAGATTGCACACAAATGAATATTACCTAACACTTCATAGCCCTCATGATGAACCAGATACTGTTCAGAGTGTTCTACATCTATTATTTGATTGAACCCTCCAAGCAATACTGTTTTTATCCCCACTTTAGAGATGTGGAAACTGGGTTGTTTTCATCACTTGCTCCAGGGCGTGCAGCTGGCCTGGCACACTTTGAAGCCAGGACCAGAATTCTGTCACTGCCAGATACTGTGGTCTAGCCACCATACTAGTACCCCCAGGGTTGTCAGACAATGCAGAGTGCAGAGGATCCTTAATAATCAATACTTATAGTTAACATGTCTTTCATCTCTATTGCAAAAAGCACTTCCATATGCTTTGTCTCACTGTGTGCCCCTTGCTTTGTGCAGAACATATATAAATGCACAGTTGAACATATTGTCCTTAGTAGAGAATGCTAGCTAGGGTTGAGAACCATTGGTTTATACCTTTATGAAGTTTCTGTCATTGACGTGGTTTCTTTAGCTTTTTAGTTTCCTTTATCATACACATTAAGAATTGTGGCCAATGCCAAAAGAGGTTTGTAAAAGTTGTTAACAGGTAATTAAAATTTAACATTCAGCCATGCTTATAAATAAAGTTATCTTTATTATCTTCATTAATTTTAGAAAAGAATCTTGGAAAGGGAAGATTCCAAGCCAAAATATTAATCCTTTTTAGGTTTCATGGTGAATGTTTATTGTTACCTGGTGGGAGAAGGAAAAAAAAGACGTGAACAAGATTCTTAACCCCTGAGAGTAGGTATGAGTTCTTTTCTGTTGCTTCCTTAGTGGTCGCCAGGCTTTCTATGCTCTCCACCACTCAGGAAAGGGGCAGGTTAAAGTCCACGACAGGAAGGCCGAGAAGGAAATGTAGATGCCATCTTCACCAGAAAGGAAGCCCTTCCATTGACTGAGGGAAGGTGGGAAGGGAAAGCAAAGGTAGCTCCTCCTCCGCCTTGGGCTTTACCATAGATCACAGGTTTAATAAAACAGAACAGACTATTAGGTGCTGTGTGAGGGAGGCTGTAAGGAGAGTCCGGTCATGTCCAGCATGGCCCCTCACCTTTTTATTTTTAATTATTATTTTGTTAAGTTTTATTTATTTATTTTATTAATTTTTTGACAGAGACAGAGAGCGAACTGAACTGGGGGAGCTTCCCAGTTCAGCATATGGTTCCACACGGGCCGGGGCCGGGATTCGATCCTTGGTCCCCGGCGCTGCAAAGTGAGCGCTTAACCCACTGAGCCATCCCGGCTTCCCCACCCTCACCTTCTTTTTTTTTTTTTAAAGATACTTTTAAAAAATATATATATATTTATTTATTTATTTATTTATTTTTGATAGGGAGAGAGAGAGAGATACAGAGACAGAGAGAGAACTGAACTGGGGGAGCTCCCAGTTCAGCATATGGTTCCGCATGGGCCGGGGCCGGGATTCGATCCCCAGTCCCCGGCGCTACAAAGTGAGCACTTAACCCACTGAGCCATCCCGGCTTCCCCCCTCACCTTAAAGGGTACAATTCAGTGATTTTTAGTATAGTCACTCTAGGTCATGCAACTATCATCACCATTTAATTCTTGTATATATATTTATATATACCAGTATATTTTTTTTGGTGGTGTGGGGGGTCACATTTCTATATTTTTTTCTTGATTATTTTTAAATAAAAAAAAATTTAAATTAGTTGTTAAATTTATTGGGGGTGACATTGGTTAAAAAAATTACATAGGTTCCAGGTGTATAATTCTGTATTACATTATCTGTGTGTTGCATTGTGTGCTCACCACCCAGAGTCAGTTCTCTTTCCATCACCATATATTTGATGCCCCCTCCCCCGCTCCCAACCCCCATCATTTAATTCCATGATAGTTCATTCTTTATTTGCAGCTTTTGTTAGCAGAGTTGTGGCAGAGTGGAGCAAATAATAAAGTCAAAGGGCCAGACTGATGTTTCTGTGTACTTAATTGGGTGCTTCCATTGTTCACTCTTACTAAGGACCCTAAATTCTGTGTGTATCCCAAAAGCTGGTTCTTCAGCTAAAGATAAGATTTAGGTAGTCTCAGTTATGTGTGATGTCAGACTCACATTTCCCTACCAGTCTCAGTGGAAGCAGTTGGTCCATATATGTTAAGGATATACACAGGTGTCTGTGGCATGTTCATATAAATTATAAAGTAGTGTGACCTGAGAATTCTTTGTTTCATTACTACAGTTCCCTTGATTCATAATCACAGATCCCGATTCAACAGCAAGCACCTCTTTTCTTATCATTGAGTTGAATAGATGGACAGAAGATGAATGCACACTTTACAGACAGAAAAAAAGACTCTCATTTCCAGAAAATGGGGTGATTTCTTGTAAATAACCAATCACTCCTATCAGGAAATACCAGGGATCAGAAGTTGCATTAACCTTAGTACCACAAGAAAAGTAAAAAATGGCTCAAGTGTTTAGGGAGTGAACAGAAGAGAATAAAAACAGAACAGAGATGGAACCCAATAGAGGAAGAAAAACAGCATCAGGGTTGGGAGTGAGGGATGAGGAATGAGCAGGAAGCTGGATGGATACAGAGCAGCAGCTACTACCAACTTCCCAAAGTGTCACGCTGAGATTCTAACCTAGGTTGGATACTTTTGGGTGATGTTTCCCTTTTGATAAAAATCAAAGGCAGTTCATTTAAAAAGGATATTAACAGTGTAAGGGAGATGTACCATGTTGTAATTATTCAAAAACAATGGTGTTGGTTAGCCATACAAATGTACAAAGGTAGAAAAAACAGTTATTATTTAGCCACACCAACATTTGAAGAAACGGTGAAGAAACCACGTGTGAAAAGGTCAATAACACTATATTTTGCAGTACAAGTTTGTGGCTTCTTTAGAAGCAGGTTTGTCAAAGTAAATCCCCAATGTTTGGAGGCAGACCCCTAACAGCATCCAAACTACCAATGTCGCATATTAAGTTAAGATCAAGGAGTTAAGTACCACTAGGAGACAGTGTCCATACACACGAGGCAATGGGTTGGAGGATATGTGCTTTCAAGAGTGCTGGGGGACTTCCCAATTATACTTTATTGAAGAAATACTGCTCTGACGAAGGCAAATTGTCATCCCAAATAGGCAAAAACAAAGAAACTCCAAAGAGACATACAATGTTCTCTAATAAAAATTATTTATTGGCACACCGGAAATATTTTTTCTAGTACAGTATCTATATGTATCTATAATTGCAATTCTGTGTAAACTACGTGTTATGAGTCACTAGAAATCTAATTAGCAGGATGAATTTAGTAAAGAACAGGAGTCACTATGAGTCTACAGCGGCCCAGCCATCGAGTCTCATTGGAGAGTAAATCAAATATCAAACTAGTGTTGCCCTGCAACAGAATTCTTCTGTAGCCAAGAAAAACTAAGATGGGCATAACCAGGATAGCACCCATTCAATAAATTAGGTACACGTTACTAGAAAAACACTATAATTGATAGAAATTATCTAAATCAAGTAACCACAAAAGTAAATAATTAGCTATTTACATATATTACTTTTTGCCAAAACTTTAATTTGTTAGTTTTCCCATCCTAAGTCTTCCCTTTTATTTGTTATTCTTGTTTTTCTTTCTTTTTTTTTTCACCTGGTGTATTTCTTGGCTCACTGGCAAATATTTAGACATCTCATCAGAACCTCGCTCCAAGTCTGTACATTTTCTAAAACTTCTTGTCACACTAAAGAATGTGAAGGGTAACTCATGTAAGTCTATCTCTACACAGAAGTAATAAGCATTGTTATTTTGCTATTCATGGCATTGACATATAATTTCCTTTTCTTCCAAATATTATTTGAACTGCTTCAGAACGTTAGGTTGTAAATGGCAGCAGAGTGGATGGATTTTTTTATTTGTAACAGGCACAGAGAGTATACGTGGAGGCAAGCATGTTTATCCTGAGAACGTAAATGCTGTGGATCGCAACTTAAGATCCCCCATCACTGAGAATGGGTTCTTCTCTCTCTGGCCACTATTTTTTTTTCACATTCATTTTTAAGGCTTAGTATCATTGCAGCATTAACAAATAAGAATGCTGACTTAATTTCTCCCAGAGAAGGGCTCTATGATGAATAGCAGCAGGTACCATAATTAAAATAGCACGATTGAAAAGGCATTGATTGAGATGGTACGTTTCTGGTGCTATGGCCAGAATGTGTGGATTTTTAGCATCATTCTAGGGGATCTAAAAGATCTTGCCAATGAGCCTCTTTGCCCCTTGTTTATTTCCTTTCTAGTTGTAACTATTTGTATTAATAATTATTTTATTTTTGGTTTGTTCTAGAATACAAGCTCCAGGAGGGCAGAGACCACAACTCAGGATTCACCACTGTGTCTGTAGTGTCTAGAACAGTGTCTGGTCCATAGTAGGCTCTACATTTAAAACTTGGATTAAATAAATAAACCAAATTATTAAGTCCCCTGTTCTGCCAAAGTCTGGAGACTTCCCAGTTTCATTGAATGACGAGGGTTTCTGGCCTGTCCTAATGAGCCAGCTATCCCAATGATCCTGCCCACTGTGAACCTTTGGGTAGCTGTGTAGCTTCTATTTTTGTGCTTCAATGAGTAGTAAAACTTTTCCATGCCACAGTCACTCTGCCAACCTCCCAAAGATCAGCTATGCAGAGCTAACACTACATGAGAGGTAATAGGGCAAGAACATTCTAGGAGGTAAACTGCAAGCTCCAAATTCAGCTCATTCTTCCTTACCTCCCTATAACCTCTTTGACAGAAAGCTTAAGAAAAAAGCTATCAGGAGAATTTTCTCTTGGCTGTGCCAGTTCAGTAAGTCACCAATCACACGATCAGAAAAGACTGAAATAAACTCACCTACAGAAAAAAAAATGAAGTTAAATAAAAGCAAAATCTGGGAGTGGAAACAAAGTGACATGGTGGGCTGTCTAGGTCCTTTGTTGATTGGAATTGCTGAACATGGAAGCGAATGCAGGCATTACAGCAGGAAAGAGGTTGGAAGGGAAAGGGGTAGAGCTGTGGGATGTGAAGTACGCAGAGGACCAGCTTTGCTCTCCTCCTTCTCTCTCTCCTTCCAGCTCTCTGGGATCCCATCCCTCTCTGGCTGAGCTCCGTGCTTTGCAGGTGGAGGTGAGAACAGGCAGCTGGTGCCTCCGCAGCACATCCTTAGGCTATCGATGCTCTGCTGGAGTAGAAATCTGGGACTGGGAGCCCGGTGTGAAGAGTGACCTGGGGGGAAGACACTGTGAGTCCTGGGGGCACTGCAGGAAACCCCCCTGCACTCTCTCCTCTCTGGGGCACAGTGGGTGTGTCCCTCAGTCAAGGGCAGACCTGTTCTCTTTCCTTTAGCATCTATTCTGGAAGACATTAAAGAGAATTCTCATCGAATTTGTCTGTTCTCAGAACCTGGCCATCACTGTGGGTCCCCAGATCCTGGAATCACTTGATAACATGGTTCTCCACCCACCTCTTAAGATTCTGGGCAGATTGTGTTCCTTATGACCTAAGGCCCAGGTGTTGATCTGCAGGTAGAAAAGGTGACTGGCCATTTCTCTGTGATCACTGGGCAACCCATGGTTAGAGAACAGGCGAATAGAGAACCCTTCCTTTATTACCTGTCCACTAGTTACTCTAATTAGGATAAGCCTTTCATTTTGGGATTGCATAGGTGATTGCCAGGTATGAAAAAACATGAGCACTTATACTCTTTTACTGATTTCTGTCCAACCTCATACCTCCATAGATGAGGCTAGAACCACTTCATGCCATACTGTCATCTTTCCTTTTCTTGTCCCTGTCTTCCCCAGCCTAAGAGTCTTTATCTAAAGATACTCAGATCAGTTGACAATGTGGAAAAAATTTGAATGAGGCTTTTCTAAGACTCACTTCTAGAATCACTTATGGTTTTCTTTCTTTCAATGTCAAGGCTGAACTTGATAGATTAGATTTCAGCTTCCCAGAAAACCCCAACTAGTTGCAGGAAGAGAGGAGGGCAGAAGTCACTGGCGTTGCCATCGCTGCTACTCTACATCCTACATCTACAACAGTAGATTTTTTAACAGCTCCCAAGACTGTGGTTCTGAATAGAGCAAAAATCACTTGCAGTGTTTTGATTTTCAAGCCCTAACTACCGGTATCCCATTTTTCCATGTATAAGACAATACTTTTGTCTAAAATTGTTAGCCCCAAAATTAAGGGTTGTCCTATACATGGGAATGACCCATGTATTGATTTCTTAATGTTGGGTTAGAAAAGTAGGGATTGTCTTATTCAAGGGGATGTCTTATACACGGAAAAATACAGTCTCTCAAGGCAGAGCCATTTGCTGAATGGTATTCACCACTGACAATGAGAGTTCCAGCTCTCATGAAATGAAAGCCCAGTCCTAGCAGTGGCTGGCAGGGCACTCTCCTCCCACACGGCTCCCACTGCCTCCCATCCCCGTCAGTTCCAGCCCACTGCTGTGCAGCACTTTCTTGCCCTGTGAGGCTCCCCATGCCTTAGAAGCTTTGCCCTGGCTGTTCCCTCTGCCTGGAAAGCCCCACTCAGCTCACTCCCTCACCCTCTTTAAGGCTCAGCTCACCTGTGACTGCAATTAGGCCTACCCATACTGACCACCCTAAGACTACAATGCCCTCCCAACCCCAGTATTCTTGATTCCCTTACCCTCCCCCTGGTCTTTCATCCAAGGCACTTACTGTCTTCGAATGCACTACATAGTTAACATGGGAATTGACTTCTTATTTGTTGTTTCTCTTACAACCAGAATGTGTGCTTTATGAAGGCAAGATTTTTATCTTTTTTATTTGCACTGATAAATAACAATACCTAAACACTATGCTCACATATTAAAGGCACTCAACGGATATTTCTTGAATGAATGAATGAATAAGAACCTGTTGTTTTCTGTTCACAATAAATCATAAGTAACTACTTTTGGGCAGGGATTATGTTTGCCATCCCTGTAGAACCAAATAAGAGTGCAGAGAAGACACTGAAAATTTCTGATAATGGTGCTAATACGGTAGACTCCCCATTAACCAGCACCCATGGGAATTGGTAGATTCCAGATAAATGTAAGTACATTCTCAGTTAACCAGCATCCATGCTGGATAAATGTAGTATAAGTTTTTCAATTTTATGCTGGTTGCTTCAGTTCCGGTTAACTGAGAGTCTACTGCACTTCAATCTTATACCTTCCCTTCTCAGGCACTCATGGGAACTTTTCGTAAGTCAATTGTTTTTATGATGCTGGTTCAAGAGTTTCATTTCTACTCAAGATGAGATCAGGGCTCAGAGGGACAATCATTAGCAAACCATGAATATAATTCCAGTTTTCTACTTGCTGTTAGGTAGACTGTGTCTAGGTATAATGAAGGGATGTAGACTGGTTGGGAACCAGGCCAGCTGTCTACGTTGATCCCTTTTCCTCCTCCTTTCCTGCATGTCTTGGTCTGGGCCTTATAGGGTCAGCTTCCCTCTCTCCAGGGGTATACCGCCTATGGGCAGCCTCTGGAGTGGAGCCCGCAGAAGCCACGTCTACTGTCAGGGGCACAGTGCTTAGCTTACCTGCACATTCCTGTTCAGGCTGACTGCCGGGAAAAGCAGGCCCTCCATGTTCTCAAATGCTATGGGCCCTTGCTGTTCGTCATTGATAAAAAATGTCAAGCTTTTTCTATTTAAGTCGAGGAGGACCCCGATTGTGGCCCCTTTTGTGATCCCTCCCTCAGTTCTGTGGAAAAAGAAAACAATTGGGTTTTACTTGCCTGTCATCATTCTAGAAGCTCCCCTCTTGTATGGTTAAACCAGTGCTTCTCAACTTGTTTAAAAGTATTATCCCTCCAATCCCAGGAAGCCTTTTAAAATGTATTTCCTCCTAATGGCTCCTCCTCATATAAAATTTTCATACCGCAGACATATTATATGCTGTATGTATATCTGTGCTTTATATATAAAAAAAGTCAGACTTTTTGCTCACTGTCCCAAAACCAATTTTCACTCCCTTCGGGGAGGTCCTGCCCTGAGTTGAGAATGTACAGGTTCAACCACACTGCTCTGCTGGTGCTGAGAGTGAACTATGCATACAGGGCACTGAGACACAGCTCAGAAGACAAAACATGAAAGGCCAAGAGAGAAAGTACCTTTGGGCTATCAGAGCTCTACCCATAGCTATATTGTCTACCTTGCACAAACAGTGTGATTTAAACATCATTGAATCCAGTGACCTAGTGTAGAAATCAAAATAAAGAAGCACTTAAATTGGATTTGGGGCCTTATGTTACCCATTAAATGGAAACACTCATCCTGGAAAGATGGTAATTTTTGACATGTTGAGTTTGAATTGAGAAGTTGGAGGCTCTGTATAAACTGACAACACTGAAAAAGAGGATTCTCCCCTGGAAAGTAATTACAGTGTAGGAGGTGGACTGAGTTTAAAGAACCTGCATTCAAATGTCATTTGACAACAAATTGTGTCTTATGCCTCAATTGATGGTTTCACAAAAGTCATTCAGCACGAGTAATCAGATTTGTCTCCCTCCCCCCTCTTTGAGGTCCAGCAATATTGAATTTCATCCTCATTTCAGCAGCACACAGAAATTGAAGAGTGTTGTTCTGTTCCCCTGGCATGCAGAATGCAGACTATACATAGCTGTTAAAAGACGGTTTATAAATTGCGCCTTGTTAATTCACAGCATCAACCATGACAGCACAAGTGACATGCAGTTTGCATGCAAGCAGATGTGTTGAGCTTTAAGAGTGTGTTTCTCTGCACAGTGTGACAGTTGTGTCATTATTTACTCTTACTCCAAAATGAAGAAGCTAAAAGAAAAGTAAGCGTGGTACATGGGTGAGAGAATCAGAGATCTAGTGACAGAGGGTTCCCCCAAATGTAAATCACTGATGATAACTGCTTATCTACATCTAGTAGGATTTGATATCAGGTTAAAATGGTATGTGTGTTCACTTAGAATGATAGTAAACACCAGAATGGAGGTTTACAGAAAATATGCAAGGAAATAGGAATTGGAGGCCCTAGGAGTTGTATTGGCTAAAGGTCAGTGATGAGCACCTAGAAAAAATTTGCCTGATTCACTTTCCTTTTAATCTGACTGGACAAAACTGTATGTATAAAAGTTTTTTTTCAGAGATACCAATGAGAATGCATTCTGGGGAAATCTTTGAGAATAAGAAGGACTAGCATTCATTAAAGACACACCTACCTAGGAAATTTTTGGAAAATACATTTTAGGAGAAAACATAAGCCAAACTATATAATGGGTTAGATTATAATTGCCTATATTTTGGTGGTAGAGGAGAACCTAAGGAGATTACTGTGTTCTCTTTCCCCAGTCAACTGGGTGCTCTGAATTCATACAATCATAAGACAGTTCTTCAAATACAAAGCTATCCAAATTGGCATCCATAAGATTTAGTTTGTTAAATGGCTTCTATTCTGAGCAGTGGTATTAATAATCATAATAAGAAAAACAATGGCTTCTATTTATAGGTGTCTCTGATGTGAGGCATTTTTGATATGCCATTTACTCTTGGGAACACTCCTCCATGGAAAAATATTATTATCCTAATTTGGTGGATTTGAAAATCAAGGTTTAGGAAAACTAAGTAACTTGTCCAAAAGTGCTTTTCTGTTAAGTTGTAGGACTGGCTTTTAGAATCCTGGAATGTTTTCCTATAATGACTATGCATAGGGATGCTTAGTTTCCAGCCATGGGCAGAATATAGCAATCAATAGCTTAGGAAAGGGCTCCTGTCTCCATCATTATGCAGAAAAAAACCAAAAAACCCAAACCCCAAACCCCCCAAAACAAAACCAAACCAGGATGGACTCAGTTAAGACTAGTAGAACTCCTGTGCTGCTTCATGAAGACTGCTTGCCCGACTGCCTTACTATTGTCTATTTAATATGTCTTTGAACTTGGGCTCTCATTCTTGACCAAAAGCCAACATGAAGAAGGCTTGGTGTGGGGGCTGCAGGGTACCTGTTGGTGTGAGAGTTGTTGTGCATGAACCAGCTCCGGTTATTGTCCACGTACATTGCCCAGGCTTTGTCGTCCTTTCCTAACATTATGTCCTTCATCACGTCCATGCGAGCCACGCCAAAGGCAGGGTCAGGGTGGTTGTCATAGCGGTCCACAGTTAACTCCCAGTAGTGGACACCCTTGGAGAAGCCGGTCTTCCCCAGCACCACCCGGTCATCGTAGCTACTGCAGGTCACAGTCAGGTTGTCATTGGAGAAGATGATGTCCGAGTGTGCTGAGCCAGGGTCAAAAGCAAACCAGGCCACTGGGAACAACAGAAGAGAGTGGGGTTACTAAGACAGACCTAAAGAACTCAACACCATACCAGACTTTTGGGCAGATGAGGAGCATTGTGTCCCATTTTCATGCTGCCATGCAGGAAGGAGGCATCCAGGGCCAGAAGGGGCCACAGTGAGCAGACAGGGGCCAGCCACATCCTGGAAACTGGTACTCTCTGCGCCCAGAAGCAGATGGAGGACACACGACCGATTCAGCAGGGGTTACCTGGCTCAGACTGCACTCCCAACCAGGTGATCCGGGAGTGAAGTGCCATCGATTTTGGAAAGTACAAGTCCCTTAACCCAGTGACTGGCAGAACAGTATACCAGACACATAAAGGGAAAGGGAAGTGCTAAGATGCCTGTGTAACCCTGAGGCAGGGAGGCTAGGATCTAGAGTCCTAGATGGAGGAGGGATAAAACACACTGTGAAACCAGGAAATATCCCTTCAGCAGAAAGCTAAGTCTAGTCATTTTGAAAATGTTCTCAGTGCTAGTGAAAGTGCAAACACTGACGCTATCAGCAACACAAACTAATTTTCATGAGTAATTGTGATTTGGACATAAGACAGATTATTTCCTTCATCACTTAAAAATACAGTTTGCATGTTATTTCTAACACTAACATGTAAAACATTTGGCTGGAATAGTATTTTGGACATTAGGTGCAGAAAGAATGATGTCTGTGTACACATTGTTATGTTCCAAGTTCTAAATGCTGCCTACCAATAACATACTCTAAAAAGATGTCATTGCTGATTTATTGAACCTGTGAGTCACCTCACATGCACTTTGGTCTTTGCTATTTGTAACAGAATAGGGTTATTCCATACCTGCCAACAGCTTTTTAATGTCAACTGTTGTCATTCCAAGTGAAAGGCATGGGAGAGAGAAATAGGAGGCAAAATTGACATTGATAAGAAAACATGGCTCTTTTGATAGGCTAATATCACAAAATGGTTCAATTTAAAATGCTACAACAGTTGGTCTGTCTGTACATTTAGTGCTCATAAAGAGTGCTTTGCATTGATGTATAAGACAACTGGGGGGTGGGGGGAGACATACTAGAGGTATAAAATTAAAAAATAGAGGTATCTTCCATTTTTATACGTAATTGAGAAGCTGTTGTAATGGGATTTGAATGACAATTAGACAACTTTATTGACATAAAATAAGCTACTGCCATTTATTTTGTGAAGGAAATTGAGCACACCAATCACATAAGTAAAAGATAACAATTACAATAGGTATACTTGCCTAATTGAGAGTAAGGTGCAGATTGTGTCTCAAAATTGCATCCTATAAAGAGATACTACACATCAAAGCTATGAAACAACAACCAGGTTGATAAAAATCACTTGTATACACTTAAAAAGCACCAGCTGAACAGTCACCAGAGGCCTGATTCAGGAAAAACCAAAGCCCTTTCAATGTCAGTTTACTTTGCTCTATAAAATTGCTTCTCTGCTCTTTTGAAATGAAAAATACATCTTTTTTTTCTCCATTTACTAAATCCTCCTCCAACTGATTCTAAACTGTACAGCTTAAGTTTTCATCAGGTTCCAAGTTCAATCTTTTTCACTCAAGTTTCTACATCAAAAAGGCTTACTATTTAAAAAAGAAAAAAAAAATCATACAATTGAAATGGAGAAAACACTGGATCCTGATAAAACCCTAGTCTATCATACATTGGGGTTATGCCAAAGGCTTTTGTGATGACTTGGGCCCAAGTTAAATGATCTATCTATCTATCTATCTATCTATCTATCTATCTATCTATCTATCTCTATATATCCATATAACAACATCTGATTATTATTAATGATGACATGAATTAAATGTAGTAAAGCCCAAAATTACCTCAATTCCTTCTTAGATCATTTTACTACATCAACCTTCTTATCTAAGGGAGGGATGTGGCATGGTAGGGGTGGGAGTGGTCTCAGAGATATAGTAGAATCACCAGTGGGACTTTTTCAGCTATCCCCCTACCTGCCCCATGAGAAGAGGCATTGGGAAGCGGTCTTGTTTTAAAAAAGTGTGAACTACCATTTCAAGCGGCATCAGGGACTGATCTAAAAAGGTCTTTATATGCTAAATCTAAAATAATTGAAGGGTAACACATTGAATTAAAAGAATTTCAGAAGAATGAAGAAAGCAACTCAGAAAAGAGTAAGACTTTAGTTAAAAAACAAAATATAAAAATTATGATCTTACTTTTGGTTATTTTACTTTGGGATGAATTCACAAACAAAAGGATCATCTTCTCCCCACTCTATGGCTGAATTTTATGTTTAATTTCTATCAATTATCACTTCAAATTCTATTCTCGGGTGAGAGCTTAGAGAGTACAGAAGTTTTGAAATTGAATGAGTTTTAAAACGAAATCTCATATCCAGCTTTGGAAATAAATTTGTAGAATCTGAATAGGGCTTTTAAAAGTTTTAACTGAATCATGCCTTGTGCAAGTCTTTTTCAAAACAAGTTTTCTGAAATCTTTTTATGCTATTTTAGACACACCATTACACATTCAAGATTCAACAATACTACTAGAACATTGCTGTCAAATATAGCCATCAAATATTCTCAAGCCCACACTTTATTTTATTTTTGAGACAATATACATTACAAAGACTATAACAATATTTCAGTACATTAGACACAAGTGAAAATTCCATAACAAAGCATGTTTCAAAGCCAGTAGTGCACAGGAAAAAACAAAACAATAAGAAACATAAAAGCACAAAGAAAAATGTCATTTTAAAGAGAGCTTGAAGTTCCTGCATCCTTTTTGCACTGTCATGCTGTGGCCTTCATTCCAGAATGTGGGATGAGCAAAAAGAATAAAATAAAAACAAAAGAAACCTGTGGAAATGTGAAATGTGCATCACGTGTATCCATGATTACAATATAGTCCTGAAGAGATCAAATAGTTCGGCATCATAGATATTTAAAGATTCTATTTGCTAGACAGTTCACTGCACAGTAACACAAGTCTAGCGTCCCTGAAATTAGCCTAAAGCCCTGTCATAAACCGCTTGGCTGTGTAAAACTTTGGGGAGGCCAGACTTTTCAATGATTCAGATCTTTGGACCTTAGGCTAGTTAAGGGTGTCTAATTCAGCTAGTGGTGGGTGGTCCCTCCCCTTTGCTTGGAAAACAAAAACCAAACAAACAAAAAAAGCAGCTGTGAGCCCAATGTCCTACCAGTGAATATAGGCTTTTGCAGAAAAACGTTTTTCACTGTCTGCTCTCTGGTTTGCCTGCTTTATATAGTGCATTCTGCTGTTGGCAGGTTTTGACTCTGTTTTTTCAATAAAGATCTCTTGAGTCTATGTTTAATCAGACCACTGCAGGCTGGGTGCACTGATCCAGCCTGCCGGGCACAGCTGGTTTCCTGGATACAGCAGGGTTGCAAACCTCCAAAGTAAGGCCTCCTCTTGGGCAGCGCCTCGGCCGTGCTATGCCACTGCATGTAATGACAAAGCAGGCTACTCATGGTGGTCCCAGCTTGTGCAAAAAGAACAACTTCGCCCATCACTTTCCAATGCCATCATACATTGACCACAACTCCATGGTGGGTCCTCACACCACACAAATAAGAACACCACAAAGCTCCATCATCCAAATGCACCTCATCCCCAAAGCAGGCCACAGACAGAGACTAGTACACGGCCCTCTCCACACGCATGAATGGCAAGAACAAAACAGTTTTGTTTTGTTTTTTCCAAAGATGCCTTCAAGGCACAGAGATCAAAAGCAAAGGTCAGACGAGCTCAGCTCACCGGGTGCATTGAGAGACTGTAAGGAGGAATGCAAGCTCAGCTGGTGGGGTGAGGATCGGAAATCAAAGTAGGATCTCCCCTGGAAGCTGGGTTGTAGATTAAGGGTGGAGGAGAAAGGACTCTTTCTACGCAGCGGCAATCTTTCCGAAGGCACTGGAAAAGGGGGTGTCTGTTCTTCTGAATCTGTGTCTAAACGTAAGATCAATGCAAACTAGAGATCAGAAATCTGCTACCTCCCGTGTGCAGTCCCCCAAGATCTGCCTTACCAAGGCATCTGTACAAAGTCTCACTCAGCCACAGGTGCCACTCATCCAAAGTGGCTTGGGATTGGGAGGGAATTCTCAGCAGGTCAGAACCCGGGACCAGAGGACACCTGGAACATCACTGACCATTGTTTTCATTGGCCTCCAATTTTTCAAGGTAGAGAAAGTATTCTGGAATTTTCCTTTTAATTACATATTTTTAGACTTGAAATTTTGAAACTTTAAGAGGTAAAATGTACCCTTTGATGACCAAGAGATTAATACTTCCCTCCCTTCAGCTACCTTGGAAGTTACTACCTATTCAACAATGGTGTCTCAAAGGGTTTCTGTGCCGGAGATAATGATTTTTAACAGTCTTCACTGATTCATATTTTCCCCTTTTATTTTCCATTTCTAAATGGATGAGATGATTTTGTTTTTTATACCAGCACACTCAAGACTTGCTCTGTGAATAGGAGAGGAAGATAGGGCTGAACAAGTTCTAGGGATGTCATTTGAGCATCTCTGGCTTTGTAATAATAAACAGCATGTGGGTAGCTGTGAGGTACATTGGTGGCAAAAAGGCAAAAAAAAATAAAAATAAAAAAAAATCCTTATTTTCAGATAGTCAGGTCTGGCACAAAGACCAATATTATACCAGAATAAGAACTTCCCAATTACTCGATCTGGTTTTAGAAAGGCTTGTGAGGTAGTTTCCCTAAATTACTAAAATCACTCATTTATCCTTTGTCATTCATAATGGTTCTCTGTAGTAGGGTGGTCTGGTCAGACACAGATGTCTGACTTAGTTGGATAGTCATGATTTAGGAAATACAGGTGGCATGATGGTAGCAGTGTGTATTCAAAACCACCAACAAACTTCTCATTGAAAAACTGTTACCCTGGTGGCCAGAGGGTATTCTTGGGAATCTTTTTCTGGTTTGAGTCTATTAGCATGCTTCTCCATGTTGAATATACACCCTTAATCCTATGAAAATATTATTTGTGGGCATGTTCAAGCAAAAGTAAGTGGAGTGCATGTGTGTGGAACATGATTGTACAACAAGGGCATTGGTGAGTTTTCATTTTAATACTACAGTCAGTCTCATTTTCATTTCTGAACTTAGAATATTAGAGTTGGCATTTCAGGCTTCAGACTTATTCTTGAGGGGATTTTTATTTTAATTTATTTTTTAAAGAGATCTCAGAGAAGAGATGTTGATATTTATGGAGTTAAGGGATTGTGGTTCCAATAATAATAATATACTTAAAAGTTTCTTCTACTTAACATGACTTGACATGTGTGATCATTTCAGAAACAGTAAATCAGAAATAATTTCTATTATAGCTATCTCAAGGGGAAAATTAATCTCTTAGTTTAATGGAAAAATGTGAAGCACAACAGTACAGCAACACAAACTGACATGGGCTTCTTTTAGGGACAGAAGGCATTTACAGTGATATTTATATGAGGAAAAGATTTTTTTCATTGATAAAAAGTTGTTTAGAAATGTATTTTTCACCAGGTCATAATAATCAATTAATTATACTTAAAATACTTCTTGCATTAAAAATTAAGAGAAAGAACTTAAATAGTAAAATGAATTTCAAATTGAAAACCCATGTAATCATCTGAAAACCAATAAAGAGATGTGTACTGCATCCAGGTCTTAGGGAGCATATCTGAGCCCCTCTTGAATTGTACTTACCTTTTCTATTCTCAGCATCAGGAAGAAGAACTTAAGAGTTGGTGATGACACCACTCTGTGGGGGTGGGAGCTGAAGGTAGTTGTGGATTAGTAACTTGACACCAAAATAGTTACTGCTTTTTGATCCCTTTTATGTGGATCTATTATTTATTGATGACCCAGTTTTCCTTGATGCTTCTCCCTCTTAAATGGTGCCCTCCATTTAGGCAAGATTATTTAATATCTACATGACCCAACCATTCCATTTGTCTTTGAGTTTTTCCCACCTATGGCCTCCCATACCCCAGGAGCTAGGCTTTCACCCCATTTTCTCTAAGCAGTTCCTGAAAAGAAATTTCCTACCTCATCATGAAAACTTTCCAAATGAATTACAAAAGAGAGAGCACTGTCCACCTGATCTCAGCCAGACTAAACAAGCAGTGTTTCTTCTGCCCATCCTCATAGGCAGAGTGCAAACATTTGGTCTGTTGCCTACAGGTCATTGAGGACACTTGATATTATTTTATATTGGAGGAGTCGTGAAGGAAGACACTTATCTTGATAACATCTGTAGAGCAACCATAAAGTTCCCCCTTGAAATTCCCTGGGTTGAGGAGCTCAGCGCCTCTGGGTCTGTGGTTATTGCTTATATTGGTCTGGATATACCTCTTTGGGAACTCCACTGGTCAGGTGTAGCATTACTGTCAGGTTCTTAAAGTATTTGAGGGCAGTCACCAATCTCCTTCAAATTTTTCCTTTTTTCTGGGGTAAGTAGAATCTATTTCTAACCTTTTTCTATGGTATGAATTTCAAATTTTTACTCTTGTCATGCCCTCCTGGACATGTTCAAACACATAAACAAAAGACAATAAGACAGTATCAGGAAGAATATTACCACTCCCTGGTTTAGCCCAAACCACACAACTCACATTGAGCATATATATAGCTACCCAAGTTTGTATCTGTGTTGTAGCTGTGGGGTGCAGGAAGGATACGTATCCCACTTCCTCTTCACCCATTCAAAGCACAACTACTGAGTTCTGGAGAAGACAGAAATCTCAGCCATTAATATTCTATAAATCAAGACAAATAGGAATGATGTTATTGTTTTCTTCAGAATACATGACACAAAGCTATGTTTCGGTTCATAGCTAATATTCAGGATGATTTTCATTAATTTTTAATGTATAGATCATTAAATAACTACAACTCCTTCAAAGATTTTTAATGTCTTGTCATGTTTCACCACATGCAGTGATCCCTCTGAAGAGCTTTGCTAAGTAAAAACAGTTTAGTAGGAAATAGCAGTGGAAACCAGCATGGCAGCTGAATGCTAGTGTGGCCACTCTAGGCATGTGGGGCTGGGGGTTGGGGACTGTGCTCATAATGGGGTGGGGCAAGACACACTTTCCATCAACTCTGTCAATGACCATCATTTTCCTTTTGCCCATATCTGGACGTCTTTACTATCCCACCTAGGAATGCTGGATTCTAGAGATGGGGGTCTTTGTTTAAAAGAAGCAATCGATAATTATCAAAGCAAAGATTGGCTAGGGGACCTCACTTTTTACTGACTTTTGGGTTTGATGAGAAAAAAGAATATCTAGATGGTATATTTCAATTTGGCTTACTGTATATTTCTTTTATTTGTTCACTAACTAACCTTTATTGAATACCTACCATATGCCAGACATTGTATGAGGACTGAGCAGCTGGGCAACAGGAAGTTGATGAGAGAGTTCACCATAAGAAAATTCTTCCTCTGTGCTCTTGTAGAATTCTTGGTTATGTTCCTATCTGGTAGTGAACACTTTCATAACTTAAGCAGCCTTTGGGCACTGGTTCAATAAGATGGTTATATTCCGAGTGCAGGAAAGCAAGATATGTCACTAAGAACTGCATGAGCAGCAATAAAGATAAGTTTCAGTTTAATTATAAACCAGCTATAAAAGAATTTGCTTTTTTAGGAAAGATTTTAAGAGAGACAAAGAAGTGAATGAAGGAGGCTGAGTTTCCTTCTACAAACTAATAAGCATCCAAAGTCACTATTATGTCCAACTGGTGCATAATTTACAACGAAAGGTGGTATTTTAAGCTTTCTTAAGTATGACATTAATTGCAGTTGAGAAATGAGAAACAAATATGTTTTGAAAACCTCCTTTTAAAAGAAGGAATGAAACAGCCTCTTGCCAGCCCTGAGACAGTTGCATATTTTGTCACCAGGTCCTCCACTCTAATTTAGAATGCCAGGCCATTATTTATAAGTAACTACAATCAGAAGTGCTAAAAATGCCAGAATTTCAAATAGATACAAAAGATTCCAAAAGACTAAACTGCTTCCCAGAGAGTCCACTGCAAAGCACATTCCCCAGAACCAAAAATGGGGTCTGGATCCCATTCAGACCTATGGAAAAATACAGGATATTCCCTGGGATATTATGCATGTTGTCAAAATTAAAAGAAGCAAAGTATCTCTCTTTTTTGGGCTTTGAGTCTGACCATTATGCCTCTCACCTTGGATTTTATGAAATCTGCCCAAACTTGTTCAGGTATGATTTATCTCCCTTGAAGAATTTTGTTCTGGTCATGCATATTTTTCTAACTAAATTATTTTGGAGGAGGCTCTAATGATCTGGGTCAGGAAAAACAAAGCAGAGGCATAGGAAAAATATCTCCAGTGGACCATACTTTTCTTGATGTGATTGATCCCTTATCAACTAACTATGAGGACTGGATTTTCTGTATTACAGGCAGAATTCTAAGATCCACTAAGACCCTTGGAGGAGGCAAGAGATGTCTACACCTGTTCACAGTAGCATTTTCTAAAATAGTTAACAGCTTTCAGCAATAATTTTGAAGAAAGAAGCAATAGAAGAAAATCATGGGGTACTAATTGTGAAAAACTTAGAGATCATCTGCTCTAAGTCTATATTTTTAGGAACCAAAACAAACAAACAAATGACAAACTACACAAACAAAAAACCAACCCTGAAGTCCCAAGAAGTTAAGGGACACATTCGAGTTTCACTGCCAGCTGTGGTGGGGCAGGATAGGGGCTCTGGCAGCCTGGATTCCTGGGAAATAACATTTTGGGGATGACAAGGCCATTGTTGCTCTTTTGTGCCTTGGAAATGTATAAAAGGTAAAGTTTATGCTACAGGGCACATTCCAGTGGTCTCAGGAGGGACCAAGGTTTGTGTAGACGTGTAGATGACCTAATATCATTCTCGGAACCCTGAACTATAATGAGGATGAATCTTTCTTTTCTAAATAGAGTAGTTCCATTGGTAGTTAGGGATTGAAAGGTAAACACACATCATCCTCCCCTTTTGGATTTTGGCCAGGGGTGTGGGAAGGGCATTAAGGGGTGGTAGGGTTGAGGCATTTGCTGTTGTCTTTGAGATCAGATGAGTTGTTTGTTTGTTTTTTTCCTCCCCACAAAGTTACAACTTCTCTGGAGAAGGTCTCAGTACATTAGGGTTTAAGAGTGTAATACTCATTGTGGTTTCAATCACTATAACATATCCGCCGAGAGACTTTGGACAGATGTATCTGGAGTCATTCTAGGGCTGCGTTGTGTCTGCACCAGTGAATATTCTCTGGGTTATTTCTTTTGCTGTGTGAGAGAAGGAGCTATTACATTGGAAGGGGTGATGTAATGCTGAGAGTCTATTGGGGGGGAGGCATAATTAATCTCTATGAATAACGCTTTCTATGTCCATCCCCCTTTAGATTTCTAAGACGTAACTTTAAGAATCTCAACTTTTAAAATTGTCATTAGGGAAAACCTAGAACTTGTTGGGGAGATGGCTCTTGTAGACATTCAACTAAGAGGATGCAGGAGGGCACTCTTTTTCCCTATGCTAAAAGCACCTATTTATTTACTGGGAGGCTGGAATTTACAGGTTTAGCTAGAGCCCAACCTTTTGGCTTCCCTGGGCCATACAGGAAAAAGAAGAATCATCTTGGGCTTCACATAAAATATAATAACAATAGCTGATGAGCTAAAAACATAATTGCCAAAAAAATCACATAATGTTTTAAGAAAGCTTATGAATTTGTGTTGGGCTGCATTCAAAGGCATCCAGGGCTCTGAGTCCCAGGCCTCATTTAGTGCAGTCTTTCAAGGACCTCGAAGATATGGCTGCAATGTTTTTTCTTCCCAGAGAGTGACCTGCAGCCAAGAGCACCCACGGGTAGCAAATGGGGAGAAGGGCCTCTCTAGGTTTGTGCTCACCCAGGTGTGGGGTGGGGAGCTAGAGGGAGCACAGAGACATGAGAAAGGACAGGACCCTATGAGGAGCTTGGATATGATGCTGTAAATGACAGCCACTCCCGCACCTCCTTTTTAAAGCAGTGATGTTCTTCTTTTCACCAAAACTCTAACATGACACTTCCAAAGTGTTAAAGTCCTATTTCTGGTTGGGGTTACTGGACAAACACACGAGGCAGCTACACAATACTGCTTCATTTTGACAAGATGTTTCAGACACCTAACAGACATAGCATTGAGTTCCCTCTCCTTCCCTTTGGTTGAATGCAAATAGCAGTGTTCTAATGTCAGCACCACAGGGCACTGCACTGGGCACTGGAGGCTGAATTTAACCCCTCAGAGGTTCAGTTTTCCCATATGTACAGTGGGATAATGAGGACGATGGTGATTACAATAATAAAAGCACTCTCCTCATAGAGTGTGGTAGTAGGAATAATGGCTTACCTAAAAATGTCCACATCATAATCCCTGGAATCTGTGTCTGTGTCACCTTACATAGTGAAAGGGCCATTGCAGATGTGATTATGTTAAGGATCTTGATTTGGGAAGGTTATCCTGTTCTTATGCAGGTGGGCTTAAGGTAATCACAAGGGTCCTTACAAAAGGGAAGCAGGAGGATCAGAGTCAGAGATTGGAAGATGGAATGCTTTTGGCTTTGAAAATGGAGGAAGGAGCCATGAGCTAAGAAATACAGGTGGCTTCTAGAAGCTGCAAAAGAAAAGAGCACAGATTCTCCTCTAGAACAGCCTGAAGGAGGGCAGCCCTGCTCACACCTCACTTTTAGTCCAGTGGAACTCATTTAGGATTCTGACCTCTAGAACTGTAAGGTGACACATTTGTGGTAGTTAAGCTACTAAGCTTGTGGTAATTTGTTACAGCAGCAAGGGGAAACTACTACATGGGGCAAATATGAAATGTTGCAGCAACAGAACAGGAAGGAGTTTAGACATTAGCAGTGGGTACAGAGGTAAAGTCTCAAGTCTATATACTGTCATTTTCATGGAACGTTTTAATGGACAATGAAGAAAATTCTTAAGAGCTTGACATAAAATAGATTAGGGTTTATTATCATAGTTATTTGGGCTCATTTCATATTGTGATTCTATAAAGCCTCCTGAGATATATAATACCTTCACCAAGGGTTGCAGATAACAGACTGGCTTTTAAATGTGTTAGGTGGAAATTTTTCTAAAATGCATTATATGTTTTCTTTCTTAATCAGAATATATGCCAGAGAATGTTCTCTTTTGTTTTGTTTTTTGGTCTGTTCAGTTTTTCCAGTTACCTTCTCTGCTCAATGCTGCCAATAGTCCCAACTCACTTCTATACCAAGTCCTTCTCTCTTCTAATGTGATGCTTCTAGTCTGCTGTGCTCTTCACAAATGGGTCAGTGAGCTCAGTGAACTGTGTGTAAACACAGTGAGAGCTGAGTGAGACCAAGGGCTCTGCTGTGTGGATAGCATGGGGGCTTCTATGCCTGAACTACCCTCCCCCCAACCCACCTCATCAGAGGTCACTGTGACTCACTTCTTGATTGTAAAATGCCTAACTGGATTGTAGGGTGGATACTGTAGTTCTAGAGAAGTGAGGTGGTACCATAGTTTTTAGGTGCTCTGAGTCAGGTACCATGAAGTTTGGGAAGGAGGAGCAAAACCCATATGCTCTAGAGCAGGGGCCATGCTTTATGCATCTCTGGGGTCCTGGGACCCAGCCCAATGCTTGACAACATCAAGGTGCTTGATTAATATTTTTTTGCATGAATGAGGTTTCCTTTTCATAGTCAGATCAAGGTAGGTTTTAAAGTTTTTGCCTTGTAAACAGTTATTCCCTCTGGAGCTCTCTCTCACTTTTCTCTCTCCTTGCCTCCCCCATGAGAAAGTCTTCCCTCTTCTTTAGATCATGGTCATTTTCTGTGTCATATGTTGTAACTTATTTCATGTAGCTCTTAGACATAAAACAATCAGAATATTATTCCTATGAAAATGTAAGTTAAAAAACCCTCTTTTAGAAACACTTTCACCTTTAGAAGAGGCTCCTTGTAGGTCAGAATTAAACTCTAAATAGTAGAATTAAATTGGTAAAAAAAAAACTGGTTTGGGGAAGCCGGGATGGCTCAGTGGGTTGAGCGCTTGCTTTGTAGCCCCTGGGACCGAGGATTGAATCCCGGCCCCGGCCCGTGTGAACCAATATGCCCATGTGGCAATATGTCCCATGTGGGATGCCCCCAGTTCAGTTCTTGCCCCCCCACCCCCGAGGTTCGGCCCCTGGCTTGAGAGGGTGTGCCTCCCATACTGAAGGCCCCCAGCCCAATTCCTGCCCTGTAAGGCCCCTGCCCACCTGTGTGGAATGAAACCATGTCGAAAACTGATGACATACAACTATGGAGACTGCTCTGGGCCCTCCCCCTTCTCTGTGTGTCTCTCTGTCTCTGCCTCTGTCAAAAACAATAAAATAAATCTTAAAAAAAAAATCTTAAAAAAAAATCTGGTTCATACATTACTGATGTAAAACTTTCTGGAAAGCCGTTTGGAAACAGACCAAGGGCCTTGAAAATGTTCATACTCCTCAGTCCAGTAATTGCACTTCTAAGAATTTGTTCAAGGAAAATGATCTTTTTACTCAAAGACCTGCATTAAAGCGTATTTATTGCGGAGAGGGTATGGCGTTCCGTGATTTAATCCTCTCATGGCATGGTGAGCTGCAGCTCCACCTCTGCTGAGAAGGCTGCATGAAGAAGGTCCCTCCCTGACCCTGAGCACTGAAAGGGGACGGAAGGAGCTTCTCTGTTCAGGTAACAGTCTTCATGAGTCACGTGACCCCAGGAATATGACCTTTGGTCTACTTCATTTTCTTTCCAGATTAAAGAAAAAGAAAAAGGTATAGTCTGTTCAGATAGACAGAGGGGAAATAGGGAAAAATAAACAGAAATATGTTCTATCCTGTTCTTAGCCTTTCCTGATATATTTTTTTTTTTTTAGTATTCAGACACAGAATGAGCACAGAATTCCATGTGTTAACAAGGTCTTCTTACATAATGTTTATAATGGATACTCTTTCTGCAGATGGTTTCAAAGACTGACACAGCCATGATGGTTATTCAATGACTTACTTTAAAGATATATACAACCAGGGTTGTGGGCTACATTTTAAAGTTTCATTAAAATTCTAAAGTGCCTATTGTTATATTTCTTCTGAAGTCAGGGTACTTCGGTTTAGACTATAACTGACCTTATTTGCATGGCTGTCTTAAGTACATCCCCAAGAACCTGGCTTTCAGGGTACTCACCAAACTTGAACTCATATAATACTGCATTTTCTTTTTCTTTTCTCTGTTAATAACGTATTCTTTATAATTTCTATTGAATGAAGTTATTTTTCTTATTTTCTTGACTGATTCCCTTGTATAAAAGATGTCTTCCTGCTGAGCCCCTTCCCTTCTTTCATTGTGTTTATCATAACTTGGATGTAACTACTTGTGTCTCTATTTCTTTAAGACCTGTCTCTTCATAGGCTGTAAGCTCCATGACACCAAGAGTGATGTCTGCTCCACACTCTATACCCAGTGGGTACTTACCAAACATTGCCCAATAAATAGATAAATAAACACACACATTTGCTTTTGATAAAAACCTGATCAGAATTGATAACAATGTGACATTCGATCCCCCTTGCATAATGTTACCTTTCATTAGAAGGTTTTGTGATAGTTCAAAGAGGGTAAGTGATGAGTGATTTAAGCCCCAGACTAAATGAATGTAAATACAAGTTAGACTTGCTGCCACACATGAAATCGTACCTTTCTGTGATACCCACTTTTTGTTTTGAATTTTGGAAAGGGGTTAACTCTTGCTTAAAAAGATGCAAAAGATTTTATTACAGTAGAAAGCCAAAACCAACCACCATATCACTCCCAAGAACAGCAAAGAAAAATATCTCCAAAGTAAGCCTTCCCAGGAACTGTAGGAAATAAGATTAGTAAAATATAAGTTCAGTTCATGTATCAAAACTCCATTAGTGGCATTTTCCCTACTGATTTCTAAAAAACAAACAAAAAACATAATTCTTTAATTCTATAGGCCTTCTCTATTGTTACAGATTGATCATTAAAAAAAATTAATCTATTATATTTTTTTCATGCTTTCTAAATCTTGTCTCACTGTTTGAATGAATTAGAATGAGGGAGAAACAAATAGAACAAACCAAAGTTATGGAGAAAGTATGTGTGTGAACTTTATTTCATCATGAGAAAATCACTTCTGTGCAGTAACAGAGAATACTGATATCTACACGATGATAAGATTTTCTTTGTGTTTAGATACATACCTTATATTTGTACACAATATATAAAATTTATGGAGGAAATTAATCTCTACAGTACAGTTTCTTTGTTGGAAGAGGACTTGTTCCGTTAGATTCTCTTAAATAATGACCCCCAGTTCTGTGACTGTGGTACCAAGGATCACAGTTCCAATTTTGTAATTTATTAGACACCATAATCTTATGAACATTACATGAAAGCTAGAAACTACATCCTCCTGCAGGATGAAAAGAGAGATGTAAGTGCTCAGGCTGCTATGCTAAGAATGGATATTAGCAGAACAGTATGGTTTCCATGATGCATTATGAATAGAAATAGTTTTCCTGTAAGTCCAATGACACATATTAGCAACACTGCTACAAATGGTCTCCCTGCTCCAATAGCATGCACCTCACTGTTCACACAACTTCCTGTACACACATGGGAAATGAGGCCATCACCGTTTAGAACCTTCTGCATTGCATCTAGGAAACACTTGGGGCAGGTGTTAGCATTTAGCATGGTCCTTTGGGAAAAGTGGCAACTGCTCTCAAGATGATAGGTCATCCCAGAGAGAAGCTGCTAAAATGATCATTCCAGGGGAGGCTCTAGCTACCACATCCCTGTGACCCAAGTGGGAACAGGCCATGTGGGCATTTTCCCTTCAGTAAATTCTTCTCTTTGACTAGCATACCTCACAGACTTACGAATGCTCCCCATGCATGGTTTTCATGGCCAGGAGCCTATTAACCTTGCTGTGGGAAATAAGTTGTGCTTGTTTGTAACCATGTGAACCGTTGTAGGGGTGATTGGCACATGCTGAGGTTTGTGGGAAGTAGGGGGGTTGGGCACCATCACAGTTCTTTTAGCTAACATTTTGAATTTGACCAAAATCGAAATTAGTTCTACAGAGGGAAGTTATGGAGAATGCCAGTGGGGTGGGGGTGACTTCTATGATTAAAATGACATCCAGAAGGTCTGGAAATGCTTTGGCACCAACCACAAATAACTCTTCCTAGGTTTAATTGTATGTGTTGCCATTGCTTTTAAAATAAAAATATGAAAAGCCTCAGTGGTTATACCTGGCCATTAAGTGCAAGCCCCTCTTGTGAGATGGATGGCTTGCCTTTGATGACCCAAATATTTATAGTATGGCCAAGAAGTAAAGGTTTTCTAGAGAGCAACTTTGTCTGGTGGCCCTAGGTAGGCTCACCACGCCTAGAGGGGCTGGCAGAGGTGTGATGGCAAGGTAATGCGGAGTTGCTGGGCTCTTCCTGTTAGGTGCCCACAGGAAGCCTCAGTCCTGGTGCTGCCGGCCTGGGCTTTGGGTGTGAAACGGAAACGGTCCATGCCAGTTAAGCCAGGAGTGGCCAGCAGGCCCTCCCTGAATCGCTCTAGCACCCCACACCCATTGGACACATGGTCAGTGAAACAAATCACAGCTGGAAAGAACCTCGGCCCCACCCTCAGGAACAAGCAAGCACTATAAAGCAAGTTAGAATCATCTGGGCAAAACTGGCAAATGATGCATATCATGGAGAATGGGAGCCTGTCCTACAGCCTAGAGACATTGGTCTTACACACCGGGGGACATTCAGGCCTTCATTTCTCAGGTTCTTCGACTGCTGCTTATTTAGTTAGCAAAGGAAGCTGACAGCCCAAGCCATTTGAACTGCCGCCGTGGACTCTTTGGTGTGATCACATCCACATACCACAGGCTCTCTAGTGGTGGGAGAGGAACAGCGACTCTGGGCCAGAATGCAGAGCAAGTCATGGAAACACTTCAGAATGTGGGCAGTGGTGGGGTTACCTCCGGCTTGCCAGCCAGTTTAGACGCCCCGCAGCTCTCGCTCTGAGGGATACTGCTGAAGGGCCTTACCCTCGGACGTCTGGAGGACCAGCGTCTTGCTGTACTGGCTGACTCCTGTTTTGTTGAAGGCCTTGACACGAGCGTTGTATGTGCTGTTGAAGTGAAGACCGTCCACGGTGCACATTGTCTCCTTTCCAACATATACTTCCTGAAGGTCAACAAATAAGAGGGCACCACTTAACGGAAGCCTTGTGAGGGGTTAGGGAGGTAGTATTGCCCAGTGGTTAGCAGCAAGTTCTTTGGCATCAGCCTGATCTGGATTTGAATCCTGTGAGATACTGGGCCATTTAACTGGCTTTGTTTAGCCTCACTTTTCCCATTTGTAAAATGGGGACAATACCCACCTTATGATGTTGGTGTGAGGATTATATAAGGTCATATATGTAAACTGACTACCATAGTGCCTTGTATTTAGCACGGGCCTGGCAGCTTAGTGAGTGGGAATTATTAGCAACTAGGGCTAAAAAATTAAAATTGGGTGTTATAGTTATCATTTTACTTATTATTGACTTATTATTTTTAAAAAATAGCATTTATACCATATATTATACTACCAAACTCTATCCATTTGTGTGAATTGTACAAAACATATTTGAAAACATGAGGGTGGTCTCTATGCTGTATTTGTAACTTTACTAATAACTTTAGAAACCACCACAAAGACTGTACTTGAAGTTGCAGGAGTATAGGTTTTCATCACAGTACAGAAGGAAGGGGGAGGAAACAAGGAACAGAGGAAGAATGGCATTTCAAAGGCTTAAAATAAATCCTAGCATAATGCATCTTTAGCATAGGTTAGGCATTTGCTTCCCTTTTTAGCTGTACACTTTGCAGCTTTATGCTGATGTAACGAGTTAAAATAATCTGCATTCAAAGGACAGCTTTAAAATGAGGACTCTCCAGTGTGATACTGAGAAGATTAGAGTATGAGATAGCAGCATGCTAAGAATTGTATGTGGGTTATCTCACTGACTCTTAACAATGCATGAGATATGTATTATCATCCCCCCTTTACAAACGAGGACCGGAAGAAGAGGTGGGGATGCGCACAGTCACACCGCTAAGTGGTGGAGTTTGAACTTGAATGCAGGTGCCCTGACTCCAGAGTGCTCAGTACTTCATGTGCTTTCTTTTAAAAAGGGTAAGACAGTTTCTACTCAGAGACTCCTTTGTCTATCTTTGATGGTACAAGGAGAAAGCAGGCGTCATTTGAGGAGTAGGCAGGCCCTGCCGGAGTGGCCTGCCCCTGGAGAGGCAGGATAGTTGGGCCTGAAACTTCAAGCTGGGTCCCCTGAGGTAGTCACTGGTTTGGGAGAACAAGAAGGTTCTCTGCTTACCCTGAACTGACCACCATTGCCGTCATCCAGCTCTAGAATGTAGCCTTCGGCGGGCACCATGGACAGAGGTGGCTGTTTCCAGGACAGCGTAGCGCTATTGTTGTGGGTGCAACACTCCTCCAGCTGTAGGATGGGGATTGCTGGGGCTGGAGAGGAAGCTAAACAGAAATTAGTGTAACCCTGGCTTCTGTGCAGTTGCAAACATTTCAGTATCTTGGAGTGATAAACAGGCGACTAGACTAGGCAGCCAGCCTGGGGCGTATGGGGGACCTGAACAAGATCCCTCCCCTCCTCAGTCCCCAAGAGTGGGACTGGTTCCTGAGCTACTGTGCTGCCTTTCCCTAACCTCTTGAAGGCATTTCCTACCTCTAACTAGAGTAAGGTGACCAGATCTTAACATTGGTAAAGCGGGACACCACTGACCAGGGGGGCGGAGGTTCTTGATTAAAAATTTGGTCTGTCTCCCACCGTTCCCTAGCTTGTCGTGCATTCTTTCCAAAAATCAAGACTTTTTTAAAACATGGCGGGACACGGGACAAATTGTTAAAAATTGGGACTGTCATGCCAAAAGCGGGACGTCTGGTCATCTTAAACTAGAGGGGAGACAACAGCTCTGTTCTCATTCCATTGAGCATCAAAGACATCATCCCTAAGGGAAATGTTTTACATGGGGACTAGATTTCCAGTCCAGCCCACTAAAGCCTATTTAACCCATAACATGACTGATAAATTTATCATAAAACTCATTATGTGCTGTAAATCCCAAGCTTATAAACTTGGAACTGCCTATTCTGAGAAATAGTTTTGAAATCACTCTATTGTTACAGTCCTATCATTTTTTTTTTCTTTTTAACCAGTCATCCTACTTGTGCACATAAGTAGCTATAACTAGACTTTAGAAAATTTTGTACCAAGTGACATAAACAGTGATTCCTTTGTTTTGAAATTTCTGAGACACTTGACGTTCTTTCCAGGTAGCGACACCTTGAAAATAAACAGCACTCGCTCAAATCCACTCTTTCTGTAGGTATAGAATAGTCAACTGAGTCAGAGAGCAAACAGAGCAGATGGGGCCTGGCAGGGGAGGGTCAAGGTGTCCTTGTGACCTTGTGAGTCTCTGTCGTGTTGTTACCGGTCATAACATCCCTCTATCCCCATTTTGTTCTGTGACTCTTCTGTATTACTTACAACTGCAGATTAGTTGAGCCTTGAGACACGACATAGAAATATTAGGTAATGAGTAATTCCAGTTCCTAACATAAACTCTATATATGTGTCTGGGAACAATGTTTTTACCAACTGCTTAACATTTTTTCAAAACCAAAATATTTATTTGTTTTTGTAGCATTTTAACAATAGTAGAAAACAGTTTGGACCACATCTAGGGATATTTAATGAACAAACACTAATTGTGGAACATGCGGTATGCTGTACCAAGACTGGACTCTGAGTGTCATGCATGGAATGAAATCTGCTCCTTGTCCATTACCCCAGAAAGGAGACGATTAACAGCAGTTTAGGAAATAGGTTTTATGGTGGATGACCTAGAAAACCAAAGCAGTGATTCTACCATGAGAAATGTGAAGGTGAAGCAGGTCAATTAAACTTGAGAAAAGGTTTTGATATGCTGCAGGAGAAACATACCTGAGTTACTAGATCAAACATAATTAAATAAAATTATGACCAGTTAATTGGAGGAGATCAATTTAGGAAGAGACATCATGTTTCAAATTTCAATGGCATGGAGTTCAGGCAGAATCTCACCAGAGAACAATGGCTTCTGTAGTCTCAGAGGCCCTAGAACATCTGGGTTTGAAGGAAAGGAAATAAATTCATTGCCTTGTTCAATACACAGACTACAGGATTGGATGGAGGAAGGGAAAGAGAGAAGATGAAACTCCTAATGATTTGAATGTTCATCTACAGTAGGAGTTGTAATTAGAAGGTTAACTTTAGGTCATTATCCATGTTAGGAACTTACTTTGTCATTTAAACACCATTTCCTTATAAAAAGAATACATTTTAACATATTAAATGTGCAGTAAAATATGACAAATTTAAACAACCATTCTTCAAACAGCTTCTAGAGACATGGAATGATGCTGTCTAGGGCTATTCGCTCTTAACTGGCATTATTAGTAAGAGCTACCATAGAACAACAATTCGTTAGACTTTCTTTACCCCATTAACTCCCCTATCAGTCTTCGCTTCCCCCTTTTTATGTTTCAGGCAAGCTGACATTTCATTAATTTTAAAATCAAAGAATAAGGTCACAATAAGAAACTAATAAGATGGTTTCAACTTGAATGCTTGCAATCTCTCTGATAAGAAACTCAGGTTTCCCTGTGTAGATATAGGTATAATTAAAAGATCAACTGAAATATATGGTGTCCTATGTAATTAAAACATGTGAACTTCATTTATATCTTCATTGGATACACTTTAAAAGACTCAAAGGATAGAAAAGGTCTAAACACTCACTAATCTTCAGATCTTAATATTATCCGAGGTTTATACAAATAAAGCAAACAAAAAATGCAGAGAGGGAGAGAGAGAGAGAGAGAGAGAGAGAGAGAGAGAAATAGAGAAAGAGAATGAGAGAGAGTGAAATACAGAGAGAAGGAGAGAGAAAGAGAGAATATTAAACAATGGAACCTAGAGACATTTGCATGTCTAAATCTATTTCTCAATGTGCTTAGAATTATTTTTTCTTTTTCCGTATTTACCTCAAAGTGATGTTGCATACAAAAGGCAAATGTGACAAAATTAAGGCTGACATTTTTATAAAAACACATTTTATAGTGGGCATTATGTTACCCCATTTCACTTTATTAGGTGGAAAAGAAGTGGTGTATAACAATCCAAAGTATTTCCAAATGAATTTACCTTTAGTGTTTTGGAAATGGACAGTATCACAGTTCCTGGGCTGAACTATAAGAAAGGATGTTTTGTTTTATTGAAATTCCTGTCGCTGAGACTGCCATAGCTATCTTAATCTTAACACTTTCACTCATTCCTAGACATCGCTGTTTTTCCTAGTTTCTTCTATCTGATAAGATTCTAGTATGTACTAAGCATCTTGAAGGCTGTAAAATCAAGCTTCAGGCTAAAACTCTCCTCTTAGATACAAGGAGGCAGCTGTTCTTATCTACTACCTTGAAGGGGCCTGGTGGAGCTTTGGTTCAAAATTAAATTTTGCAATAGTGTTTTCTTATACCAAAGTTTTCAAATGTTTTACCTTTTAAAAACCATTCTAGTTCAAACTATATCTCACATTCTTTATATTCATTTAATTTTTTCCCCTAGTCCTTCAGACTGTAAACATTCACAATCCTCCAGAATTTGTCTGCACAAATGCCAGGAGTGTGGTGAGGACATGTGAGGCAGGGAAGGTGGTCTCCCACCCTGGACATGAAAACTCATGATAGGTGATGCTTTTGAGCACTTACTGAATGCCTGACAGTGTGGTGAGGGGTTTTGTTAATACATGGATTCATTTGCTTAATTAATAACCGACAATAACCAGTAGTGTTGATGAGGAAACTGAAATACAGAAAGGCTTCATGGCTAGTAAGTGGCAGAGCTAGGCTTTGAGGGGAAGCAAGCTGGCACCAGGGGCCGTGTGCTCACACTGCATTATAGGCTAGTCTGCTGTTAAATAACAGTGTCCTAGTGGGAAGTCCCCACACCTAATTCCCAGCGGGATACTTCCTTTTGGTTCCTATATGTGAATGATAAAGCTGGTATGAATTAATGACATATTTTGCTGTAGGAGCTATGGTCATTAGGAATGCAATTTTACTGAGTCATGTTTTCTGAAGGTTCCTTTGTGAACTTTCATTCCGTTTTATAGCATCTGAGGAAAGTTTAGTCTTCAGAGTAGGCATGTCCAACTTGCGGGCCAGGTTGGCTCTGAATGAGGACCATTATTCTTAAAAAACAATGAGGTATTTTTTGCAACTTTTTTTTTTTTAAATAACTCATCATCTATTGTTAGTGTTAGTGTATTTTATGTGTGTCCCAAGACAATTCTTTTTCCAGTGTGGCCAAAAGGGAATTAAAAAGGTTGGACAACCCTGCACTAGAGGAACAGCAAGCTGTTTCTAGAAAGCTGTCGCTAGTACACTGTTAAGGATAAATGTGAACATCAGTTCTGAGGACATGCCTTTCAGGCCCCCAAACCTTGAACAGATTACATGCAAGTCAGCGTGTGTGCTCATGTCCATCACTGCCAAACCTCTGGGCGCTCATTCTCCATGGTTTGTAGGAGGGTCTGTTCAAATCACATTGTCCTTTCTCATGACCTTGGTGCACACTCAGGGTTCTTCCATGCAACATGAGTTAATGAAGATAAGCATGTCCTTAGGTGGGTAGAGGCACCTATGGGGATTAACAGCCATTGGTCTATGGCAGGGGTGTCAAACTCAATTAAAACATGGGCCATTTGGTGCAAGAGGCAAGATTCACGCGGGCCACATCACATTTACAAACGTCGTCGGAACTGTCAGCATGTTTATACACGCCCACAGGCCCCCAGGAAAGGCACTGGGCCACGTGTGTACTCGTCTTCAGTAGTTACAGGGTTAAGGAGGGAATTGTATGTACGGTATTGCCTCGATCTCCCCTAAGAGCTATTTTCTTCATGACACTTTTTTCTATTTTCATTTTATTTCAGAGCATCATGGGCCACAATAAATTACCTCAGGGGCTCCATGCGCAGTTTGACACCCCTGGTCTATGGGCTAAAAAGGCTCCATGGAGAGTGTCAGGTCACTATTTCATCCTGGCTCAGGATGAACACATTTGTATTTCATTTCAGTACCATAAGTTGGGGATCTTGGAATATTTCATACCTAGATAATTCTGTGGTAATATTTTTCTGAGAGGAGGTAGGTCTCTGAAATCTGAGTCAAGCAGTGGAGCTTTAGACAGACTAGGAAAAGAATCTTAAAATCTGCTTCCCATGGCCTGGGTAAGAGTTGACAATACCAACTTACAATTAAGAAAAAAAAGGTTTTTATTACTCTCTAATAAAAACATAATTAAGCTTAATTTGTTGTTTTCTATAAAAGAAAAGTCTGAGAGATCAAACACCACGCCCAATAGTCTAGAATGAGGGTAAGATGATTTTTCTAATCAAAATGCAGCCAGAAAACATGTCTTTACAGTTTGGGGATGTTTAAACAAAGAAGGTAGCAGCAGTCTCCACTTAGATCTCAATTGCTAGGGGGTGATGTGGAATCAGTGAGAGTAAATTAGTTAAATCCTTAATTACTAGAATAATTTTAGGTTGTGCATTGTTGCTGAATAATAGCTGGCCTAAGTGGAAACATTAAAAAAAACAACAACCCAACAACAGAACTATCTTCTTTGATACTAAGGGAAAAAAAAAAAGACAACTTGAGATGAAATTTCAAACCCACAGATGCTAAAATTTTGATTCAAGAAGTACTCAGATATTTTAGGTTGTCAATCTGATTCATAACTTTAAATGCATATTTTAAGTAATTCTGAAAATATTGTAACATTCTACTGTAATCCACAATTAGAAAACATATTGAATTACACATATTGTTAGTTTCCCAATGGTCATATTCCTTTAACAACATTCCAAATGCTACTTAAATTTTGGCCATTTGCACAGGGATTTTTAGAGAGCAGCATTTTGAGATATTCTTACTGAGAAGCTGTGAAAGTGAAGTTTATTAAACTGACTATGAATACCCTAAAAAAAGAAAAAGTCTAACAATACTGGTAATGTTGTATAGATGTTAACAGATATCAAAGAGGCCAGTAGGAGAAGTCTTAACTACATTCAATTGAGTTGCAGTGCATCATGACCTTTTGGCCTTCTCTTTACACCTCAAGCATCTGACAGATAAAAATGATTCAGATTCTAAAGAGGATGGCTCTCACTGAATAAATTAAACTTAATGAGCACAAAACAAAGCATATAAATGCTCTGCAGAGGGAAACTAATCAGAAGTAAATTAAATTAAGATGAAGTGTTAAAAAGAAGAGAAAAATGGAATAATCCAGCCTTATTATACCAAATGGTCTATTGTATTACCTTCATAAATAACTGTTCTGAACCACACACAATTGTGTTGTTTGAGGTGAATTTTTGCTGTGAGAGTGTTCTGCATTGTGGCTTTTAGAGTGCTCAGTACACTCTGTTGTGTGTGTAGACTTTAACTGATGGTACACACAGCCATGTCCATGCTTATTTCTGTGTGCAGTCCAAACAGCCTAGTGACAAGGCTTTAGGAATGTGGTCTGGGAAGCACATGAACTTGCAGTTCCCCTACCAGATGAAGGGCCTGTTCTTTCAATACAATTGTTACCATCCTGCCACATGGCCTGTATTCCATGGTGGGCAGATGGACATGACTCAGAGCAACAGCAGTGTGGGTGGAGCAGACTCTACCAGCTGATGAAAGACAGCATTTCAAAGTCCTGAGGCAGTTAACACTACCTGCCCCTCCTTCTGCTCTATTGCCAAGGTTAACTGGGCTGACTCATTTTTTTCCCCTCTCTCATCAGGATCTCTTACATTGCCCTTTTGTGACACATTTTCTCCTTTGAGCTACTTGTGACATAACCTTTCAATAATTTTACCTCATTGAAAGAATTGAGTACAGAGAGAGGCTGATGGAGGAAAATTTACTGGGGGATCTATACATGACTCAGATGGCTATATTTCATAGGCTACCAAGTAGGTGTTAAAGAAAAAAAAAAATTTAAACAGGAAGAATTGCTGCAACAAAAATTAAATTTCATACGTCTAAGTGAGGAATTCAGTTATTCCTGGAAGAAGCTGCTTAGTAAGGCACTAACTTTACAGCACAGACTGGAAGTTGTAGGTGTGGGTTCTGGAGCCATGCTCCCTGAGTTTCAGTCCTGGCCTTGACACCCACTAGCTATGTGGCCTCAGGTAAGTAACTCAGTCTTCCAGAGCTAAGGTGTGAGAATAAAATGAGTTGATTCATGGGAAGCCTTTAGGAGAATGTTTGGTTGGGTAAGCAGTCGATGATGCTAAACATTTTTGTTACTGCAACAAAACATTTTTATTTATTTCAATACCGGTAATTAGTTTAGTCATCATCCCAAAGCAAGACCTATTAAACAAAAAATAACAGAAAATAAAAGGGGGCAAAAATCCACTGAAAGAATGAGAGAAGTACATGTACAAGGTATAGGGTAACTTTAACTGCATGATGTCAGCCATAAGTGTTTATAGCCCTAAAACTTGCTGGGTCATATGAGGGCTGTCCAGGAAGTATCCAGCTATGCAATATGAAAAATAGAAGCATTCATGGCTGGATTTTTCCTGGACAGCCAGAAAAATACACTATTTCATTTCAAAGAATATGTATATTCAGCCCAGTCTCACTGGGCTAACTTCAAGGTATTTTCTGTCCCATTTAAAATGGTACATCTGGTCAGCCTAGTTATTTCATTCTCTCTGATAAAAAAAGCATGGAAATTTTTCATAAGAAAAATATTTTATTTCTTTTTTTTATAAAAAAATTTTTTTTTCTAATCCTAACTCTAACTCTAACCAAAAAAAATATTTTAAAGCACTGGTTCTTAAGTCATTTTTTACATGGATGCTTAAATTGGAAGAAGTGAAAAGCAAATCAATGTCTTCAGTTTTAAAAAAGATCAGGAAATGACCAAATTGTGGAAATGGAGGACAGATTTGGGGTTGCCATGGATTGGTGATAGTGGAGGGAAGGGGTGTGTATGTGACTATAAAGGAGTAGCATGGGGGAGATCTTCATGGTGATGCTATAGTTCTTGATTACATCTGGATTACAGTGGTGGCTCTACACCTGACAAAATGGTGTCAAACTGGACACCTTCACTGTCAATGTCCATTTCCTAGTTTTTGACATTATATGGTAGTTACGAGAGATGTAACCATAGATGGAAACTGGACAAAGGGTACACAGGACCTCTCCTTATTGTTATAATTTCTTGTGAATGTATTGTTTCAATATAAAACATTTAAAAACCTATCAGAAATATTTTTTCAAATGAATATTTATGCTGCCATTAAAATATCATTGCATGGTTGGCCTGAGTTTTTGTTTTCTTTGAAAAAATTATTTTCTTTAAGATAATTTTAAGTACTTGTGATTCCCATTAGCTAGCCAAATATCTCAAAGAGACCTTGACGTATTTCCTAATCACATCAATTCCCAAATTTAAAACATCAAATAGTTTATTTCAAACTTTTCTTTTTTTTTCTGTATCCAGGTTGGCATCTTCCTGACCAGTACTGGCAAGCCAACTCTGATCCCCTCAAATTCCCATTATTCCACACCCAACCTCTATATGTATCAGTATTCTTGATTTATATCAATATTTCTGGGTTACTTTCTGTAACACAATTATATTTATGTATAGTGACGTTCTCTTTCTCTTCCTATCTCTTTTATGTCCACTGTTCTCTGATGCTGAGCATGTGAAATCTCTAAGACTCTCAAAGCAGTAAGCATTGAGTTTATCTGAATTTATCTGACTTTTTTGAGAAGTAGATTACATGGCTACAAGGATATGCTTCCATTGCACGACAAGATAGGAGCTACTCCAGGTTTCTGTAGCATTAACCAGAGGAGTGTGTATGTGTTTGTTTACTTTCCCATCTCTCAGGTGATTTATAAACCTGGCAGCTGCCTTTCAGTTGCCTTTTTCCTGCCTCAAGCACCAGTCTCCACTGGGGACGCTGCTGTGACTGGGTGGGGGACGCAGGCACGCACCTTTCATCTGCACAAAGTCCAGCTGGTGAATGGATTGCAGCAGGGGGCTGTTGTCCAGACTCAAGTCGAAATCTGTGGTCATCCTGGGAGTCAGCGTGCCTTTCCCCCACTGGTCCTCGGTCAGGTGCACTCTCCTTATGAGGGCGTCAGAAATCTAATCACATCAAAGACCAGAGCCTAAGAAATACACCACCACACTGGACACAGAATACTGTTTCTTGACTTTCTTGGAACGTTACCACTGTGGGACTCACCTTCCTGTCTCCTGGCAGGCCGTGAGGAGCCTATTAGGATGAGGGTGACCCATAATTTATTACTCAAATTTGGGCACTTCTGTGAGTCAGAAGGTGCACTTTAAATAATTAGCAGCTGTTAATTGTAATGGATAAACCTGGATATATGATCATGCTATATATGACTGATCAGCTAAAAGTCAATGACATCAAATGATGATATGTTGGTGATTAATTAATCCTACTAGAACCAACAACCCAGATTCTAATATGAGGTGACAGATTCCTGTCAAGACTTGGAAATGCGTTTTATAAAATAGTTTAGACAGGCTGCATATGATAATCTGTAAGATGGGATTTCTTATACTTTAAGCCAGCATCTTCATGTATCACTCTAGTCTTGGTAGACAACACTTACATTTCTTATATTAAATCTTCATCACTCTGGGCCAGTGTGGTAGAAAGAGAGTTACAAGGCTCTACATATTCCTTAATAAAAGGTCCCCTAATCATTGTGCTAGAAACTTAAGTAAAATTCAGCTGACATCATAGCATCTCACTAGAACAATACTGAAGAAATCATGAGTCATCCAAGGAGTGAAAAGAACTTCGTTTTATTTGGGAAATCACTGATTTACTGGCAGTATGAGTTGTCAAGACGGTAGAAGCCTTGCATGCTGAGACATTCTATTTAGCTGACAAAACCGTGTGGGAGATATTAGTGGAAAAGTACTCGATTCTTAGACAAGGCAATAACTTTGTTTTGGAGAAATTTATAGGGAATTGTGTTTTCATGATTAAACACAAGAACAAAAGCAAAAAAGCAAAAGAGCCCATGCACTTCTCAGCCTTGTAGCATGTGGCAGACTTCCAGGAAGTCAGTGGGGGTTAGTAGGCACCTACAGAAACACTGTGGTATGAAGGCAGGTTCTGTATGGAGGGATCCATGCTCAGCCAAGACTGTTGGGAGTCTGGTCTTGGTAGACTCAATCTCAAGGGACACTGAGACTCTGAAGTAGAAACTAATGGATATTTATTTACCTGTAGAAAGCCACTAGGATCATTTTCCTTAATCACCTCCAGGCAGTACTCCATTAGACCCGTGGTCTGGCGCAATTTCACTGTGCAATGAGAGATCTGATCTCGAACCACCTAGGATTGAGGAGAGAACAGAAGGGTCCAAAATGGCACAGCATAGAAAAGAAGCCACCTGAGACTTTGGAAAGCTCCTTCAAATCAGCATCCAAGAGCATCATGGAATGGAATGAAACTTATGAGACTATTTTGTGGCAATGTCTGCTATGGGCAATAACCCTACAGGACAGGTTGGATAATGGCTCTTGCAGGAACTTGTAACAATAGGACCCATTAGGAAGGAGTGTAGTTGGAACCTTGGGAAGATGGTTACCTTGGCACCTCAAGGGTCACATCTTACACAGGTCCCACTTATTTCCCTCTTTTGGGAAGCTGACAACCCTAAGCTGCTGCTCTAAGTGGGAGGTCGTAGAGGGTCTGTAAAAAAGTCTGAGCAACCTGAGGTGAGGCTGCAGCTTCTGCTTTGTGACACAGTAGCCTACTTCTTCTCACCCACTGCCTGTCCCTTCTAAACAGCAGACATCATTCTGAGCCCAGTTCCTTTTTCGCTCTGAGTCTCTTTCTTCAGGTGGGCGGTTGGGTGGGGGCTAGAGGTGGAACTTGTGGAAAGACCATGAGCTAATGACAAGTAAGCCAGGGAAAGATGGGTGCAGAATTAAGCTTTAAGAATAACCCACTTAGAATCAGTTCATTTTGGAAAGCCATTTTAAAGGCTGCTCTATTTGCCAACCTGTGAGTCAGCTTTAACCTAGAAAGGCAGTTTCTGTGTCTGGGAAGTTGTCTTTGTCCCAATGTCAAATGCATAACAGTCCTTGAAAAGTTTTTTTTTGTTAGAGATGTTCATCTTCTGTGTCCTCTGTTCAGTCACCCGGCCAATCCCGAAGTGGTTTCTGAAGCACAGAGTTGAATAAGAGTTTTCTAGGAATCTCAGTCACTCACATCCTAGATATTTATCCTATTTTGCAAAAGACTTAGAAACATCCAGCATTTCAGATTTTTATAGATAATAACTAAAAGGAATTTTGATAATAATAACAATTTAACAACTTTTCCTTGTTTTTTTCTTTCATTTTTAAATTATAAATTGATTTTCCTTTAAAGATTATTATTCACACTTTCCAAAACAATTGGAAAACTGATGGGGGAATAAAGCAAATCATCTCACCTGTCTAATGCAAATTTTAAGTTGTTTACTTTCCAGAGCATTCAGCTCAATGATAATTTTATGACTCAGATGTGCTGAAATAAATACAATACTCAGGCCTCCTAAAATTCTATGTCTGCTTCTATAAGTTTCCTTCTCAAGCAAGATTTATTTGGTGTCAAAGGAGCTGTCTAAGTGTCAGGCTCTCTGGCTACTCTTAAGAAGCTTAATTGTTGTGTGGCCAGTCAGGAGTTTCAGCTGGGGAGGGTTGCCATTGGTTCCGGAATTCCCTGGTCGAAGCTTCTTGGAAGGACTCAATACTCCTGAGTTCCTGGCTCTCAATTCCCACAGTTGCAACAGTGGATTCTGGTCTGTCTTTTTACATTTTAATCAACCATTGCACAATAATCACCATAGGCTGTGATAAAATCACTGCTAAAAATTAAACTCCGAGAGTTCCCAGAAGCAGCATTTTGGGGTGCATTGTACTTGACTTCTAGTTTCTGAATTAATTTAGCAAGAGTTCCCATCTTCTGGGAATCAGCCAGATAATTAGAACTTTTACGAGTATAAATATTTTTTTCTCTAATTGAGTATCTTTATTAGGTCTCTTACTTGCTACCTTCTTCATTCTGTTATATCTACCCCTTATTATTATTTATTTCTACATTGTATTTTTTTATGGAAAACAATTCCTAGGAGGCCAGGGCATGTTGCTTTTTCTTTGAATTCCACATTTCTGTGCCATGACTCTATTATCAGCTAGCTGGCTGGATTCAGGAGTCCCTTTTCTTAGGAAACGTGCAAGTAGAAGGAATGACATAAATAGGGACTGGTATACAATCATCCTGCTTTCAACCGTGTAAAAGTCTAAACCAGCTCTCCTGGGACAATGAATTAATCTGTGGCCCATAGTGTCACCATTTTATCAGCACTTACTATCTGTTCTGGATGGCAAGTGCCTATTAATCATTTGAACAGTTTTATTTTAAGTGGCAAATGTATAAAGGTCATCTCATGGGTCAGGATATGACACCAATACCTATTTGGAAAAGGGGAATCTGAGAATGGGCTATTACATTCCTTTGAATGCTCAGACTTTTTCAGTAGCGTAGAGCAACCCTTGATAGCTTATACAATGCAAATACAAAATTTTGTCCTGCCTATCCACAACTTTATTTGCTATTCCATCTCTAATAGCCAATCTTCTCTCTTCACACATCTCATATGATACATCCAGTAGCAAGAACTTAGGTTAATTAATGGGAATTTCATTATCTTATCTGATTTTGACCTTTACACCCTTCCTCCATTCACCTCTCCACCTTACACATGGTTCTTTTAAATGTTTCTTTGTTTCTTCTTTTTAGTAAATACTTTTTCTCATAGTATCCTCTCTCATCACAGCATCTGAAGGGATACCACTAATGAAGTTTTAGCCTAAGTAACTAATATTCTCTGAATATTTCAAGAAATTCTTTTTAAATATAATCTACACCTTTCTATCACAGTTTAAAACAATTATTCCTAACAGTACGTATACGGAAATTTTTTTTTTTTCTATTTGATACAAGTACTTTAAAGATGCAAGCTTGAAGAATTTATTCTTCAGAGGTCCTTTTGGTCAGTAGGGGGAGTTTCTATATGTGTTCTACCATGTCTTGAGGCAAGATGATCAACTAAGGCTTAGAAATAACTATCTGTGAGTTATAGGTGATGTGCTTTGGTCATTAGATTTATCTGGTAACATAAAAAATACTCCTATTTTTTCCTAGAGTAGAATGTTATCTCTTATATTATCACACTCACTGAAACAGAAGAGACATTTAAATTAAGAAAGAACATCTTTATTTTCTCACATGCCACCATCCTCCCACATTTTAGGCAAATATTTTCCCCCTTCTCTTGATATCACCCTCTGTACTTGTGTTATTCATTCAGCCACATTGGCAACAACTAATCATTGCAAAGACAAGTCTGAAGCTTTGCGCTTTTAATCAAGATAAGGATCATTTAGTCCTAGTAAACAAATAAAACATGACTTGTTTGGGGGATGGCTTAAGATTTTAACAGTAAAGCTGTGAACTTTCTCTTCTAGAATGTGAATGCCACGATCATCAGCCTCATCAATAAACATTGAGTGGCATTTGCAAAGCATGCTCTTGGTGTACAGAGTACTGTACCATTGTAAATTCCTTGTGAGCTTGGGCAGGTATTCCTTTTACCATCTTTCCTCCCTCTCCTTAGTCCTCCTCCCCACCTCTCTCCTCCTCTCTCTCTTGCGCTCACTCTCTCTCTCATTCTCGCTCTTGCTTACTTACCTATTATGAAACAATGGCAAAATATCTGAAGTACGCAGTGTGGCAGGCCAATAATATCCATAGTGTAAATTTGTATTCAATGATATGGCCATATAATTAATTTTTTGCAAACATAATGGGAACACAGGCAACACATAGTAAATAAGAACAAAGATAAAGATGACAATAATAATAATAATGATTCTAACAAAACCCAGCAGTACAGCATTCTAGGGGATGCCAGGATAGCTCTGCAGGTTGATTGATTGCTTTGTAACAGTGAGGTCCGGAGATTGAATCTCAAATCCCGGTCTTGCCCCATGCAAATCCATACGCTGAACTGTGGCACAACTGGTAACCTCTGAGATGGTGGCAAAGGTTCTCACCTCCCATATGGGAGGCCCCCAGTTTGGTTCCTGTCCAACATCTACCACTGTGGAATGAAACTATGTCATAACTAATGACATACAACTATGGAGACTGCTCTGGGCCCTCCCCCTTCTCTCTCTCTCTTTTTCTTACTTTCTCTCAAACAATAAAATAAATCTTTAAAAAAAAGTCAAGCATTTTATAGATAACTACAGTTGGGACATGGAGATCCCTTGTAAATATGAAAAGCTCTATGAAACAGCATTCTTACTGAGTAAGTTTGTTGGTATGTTGATTTATCAATCACACATAAAAATTAAAGATTAGATTTTATTCCAAATTTTTTTTTTTTAAAGATATCTTTTTATATTTATAGAGAGTAATTATTTTATCTTCAGTGCATATTTATTTTTATTTTACTTTTGACAGATAGAGAGAGAGACAGAGACAGAGACAGCTAGAGAACCGAACTGTGGGAACTCCCCAGTTCAGCATGTGGGTCCTGCCTGGGCCGGAGCCGGGATTCGATCCCCGGTCCTCGGGGCCTCAAAGCGAGCGCT
>PVKE010006771.1:0-38822 GCA_004027555.1 Craseonycteris thonglongyai
AAAAAAAAAAAAAAACAAGTAAGGCTGGGAATGGTCACCAAGATAAACATGGGGGTTGGGGGTCAAATGAATTACAAGGACACCCAAGAAGATTCTATGAATAAGAATAGTCATAAAAATTCCTTCTCATAAAAAAAGACATGACCTCTTAAAACAATGGAACTATCAACCAAATAAACCATCCTGATTTGCTAAAAGATGCTTTGCTGCTCAGTCCACAGGCACAAAGACAGCAATTTCTACCATTCAGTTACAGTGAGTTCCCACAGTGCACAGTCTCAGGTGGAGAAATGGGTCCTGTGCCTCTTTGCATCTCCCCACAACCCAAGCACAAGGCTGCACACAGTGCACGTTTGTGGCTAAAGTGGGTGCTGACAATAAAACATAACACACACTCCACACTCTCAAGGAGCTCTGAGTCAAACACACCAAGGCCCACGTGTTTCCCCTGTTGTGAGTTTACCGTCATTGAAGTTGTCACTGCTGGTCACGTGGGTGAATGGGGACTGGGCCCGAGGCTCCTCACACAGGGAGTAGCTGTGTTCAGCCTGGATGAGCGGTGCTGGGGATGTTGGGGATGGTTCTACTTCCATCGACACACTCTTCTCTGAGAGGAAAGGATCATTCAGGAGCTGGCCCAACACGTTCTGGGAAAACTCATCCAAAAGTTCTGAGAAGTGCTATAAGAAACAAAAGAGGAGGAATTCAGTTTCTCTTAACCGTGATATGATATTTACACACAGATTCTAAGACGAATATATCATCCACTGCTTTGAATGAAGTCACTGATACACAATGTCCAGTTATCTGTGTAGTAAGCCACCGCAATGTTTAGTGGCTTAAAATGGCCACAGTTTCTTATTTCTCACTGTTCCATGGGTTGGCCTTGTGGGTAAACTGATTTCTTCTGGGTTCACTGATAGAACCATGAGCTGGAAGGCTGGCTGGAGGCTGGGCTGGGCTGGGACAGTTGGGCAACAGGGGTCCTTTGCTCAAAGAGGCTTTATCAGGCTGGGGTTCCTTACATGATGTATAAATGCTCCAAGAGGAAGAAAATGAAAGCTGAATGGCCTCAGAACTCATACATCATCATTTCTCCCTTTAGCTCAAGGCAAGTGGCAAGGTCAGCCCAGACTCATGGGGTAGGAAAATAGACCCCCACCTCCTGACAAGAGGAATGGCAAAATCACATTGCAGACAAGTGTGGACAGGGGACAGCATGACTCACTAGGGGCCCTCACTGTAACTACCTACCATGTTTTGCATTGGGGATATTTTTAAATACCTATCCTGCATTTCTGTTACATGATGCTGTTATCTATAACAAAGCACCAAGTTCAAAGGAATCAGGGGCAGTTCCCCTTTATTCTCCCTACCACCTAGACTTTATTCCTCTCCAGTTTTCCCTTAATCTGTTCTCCTCCTTCATCTCCAACACCAACTCCTGAGCCCCGCCATGCCATGAAGATGAGACTGGAATGGTCTGTACATGTAGTCACAGGGATTCCTGCAGCCCTTGGCCCACTCCGAAGGAGCTGCAGACCCACCCACCCTGTCACGCACAGGGGGACAGTCATGCTATGAGGATCTGTAGATCAAGGTTTCATAACCTTGGAACTACTGACATTTTGGACTGGACAGTTATGATGGGGTGGGGTTAGTCTGTGCATTACAGGATGTTCCTGGCTTCTACTTACTCAAGGCCAGGAGACTCCCCTAGCTTTGAAAATGAAAAATGTCTCTAGATACTGCCTAATGCCCCTAGAGGGGAAAATCCTTGGATTAGAACCCCTGCTGTAGTGTATTAAAAATAATAAAAATTTAATTTAATTTAAAAGTGCCATTTTGACACTAGCTATTAGAGCCACTTCTTCCTTCTTAATGCTCCCTGTGTCACAGACTAACATGTATCCTCTTTATTGATTAAAGTTTACAGATGCTTTTGGTATAGAAAGCAAGTTACAGAAGCAGACATAGCTATAAGAGAACCGATTGCAGATGGTGATACTTGGGGTAGATAATGAAAACCCTTGGGCCTCACAGGGATCAGCCCTGCCACTGAGCGGGAGTACCAGTGAAGGTGTCATGGAAATGAACACAGCGTGGGGAAGGGTAAGCAGAAAGGGACCCTAAGGTTAGAGCTCTCAGATTAGGGGAGTGGTAGGACAGACCACTGCTTCAATAAAGGAGAGAAGCAAGTAACAGAGAGGATGTCCTAGTAGGCTAGGCCTTAAAAGCCTTGGGCATGTCCTAATAGGCATCAGTCAACTATGAGAAAAGAGCGGGTAGTTGGGATAGCGTTCTCTGCATGCAACCACATGTAGAACTGAAAGGTCCTTAGTAGCATCTAAGGCAAGAATTCCTAAGTACCAACTGTCTGCCTCACAATTAACAGCAGAGTTTTGTTGTAGTTGTTTTATAATAAAATGTTTTAAGCATTCAGAAACATTATAAAGAATTAGGTATTCATTCCTTTGGATGAATTATTTTTTCATGTTTGCTGCTGCAACCTTTTTGTTTGTTTGTTTGTTTGTTTGTTTGTTTGTTTTTTCTCCCTTTACTCTCCCTTTCCTTTTTAAGAAATAAACATGAAGGGACTATTCAAATTCCCATCCATTTCTTCTCTTCTCTCTCAAAGTTTACTACTACCCTGAATTTGGTGTTTATCACTCCTGTCCAAGTCTTCTTACTACATATATATTATATGTTTCCATTATATACATAAGGATTTTTTTGTAACATTAAATAAACAGTACCGTACTTCACACATCCTTCTGCAACCTAAGTCTCTCCAAAAAAAAGGTTGTGGTTTTCTTTTAAGATTTATTCATGTTCATACATGTAGCTCTATTTCATTCATTTAAACTTCAATGTTTTATTCCATTTATTCACCCATTTTCTCTTGAGGGGTATTTAGAGAATTTATCATTACATATGATACTGTCATAAACATTCTCGAACATGAAGGGAAATGTTATTTTTTGTTGTTAAATTTATTGAGGTGAGTTTGGTTATTAAAAATTACATAGGTTCCAGGTGTACAATTCTACATTGCATTGTCTATCTGTTGCACTACGTGCTCACCACCCACAGCCAGTTTTCTTTCCATGACCATGTATTTGGATCCCCCTCCTGTGACTCACCACCAGAGTTCTGACTTAGGCAAAGGCATCTGTATTAAAACACCCAGCACCACCTATGCTTGTAATGCTCAGTTTAGCTTGTCACCCAGTGAAGGTCAACCCCATCTCCACTCACCACCCCTCTCCCTCCCCCACTTTACAATTAAGTTCCTAGAATTTTACAAAGTCACACAGAACTCAGAGGAAAAGTCTCGGATTTTGCAGCTACCGTGTACTAAACTTTAGACACTGGGGATACAAAATATGGAAGACTCTCCATTAACTGGAACTCAAGCAACTAGAGAGTGCCAGTGGCTTGAGTTCCACTCAACACAGGGTCTACTTACCAGCACCTACCAACCTCATTGAGTGCCAGTTACTTGAGAGTCTACTGTAATAAGTAGGAAACAGAAAAGTCTATGCTCCCCTTGAGCTCACCATTCAGGCCAGTGCTTCTTCAACTTTTTATGAATCACCTGGGGATCTTAAGACATAAAGCTTATGCACAAGTCTAGTGGGCCCAAGAGTCTGCATTTTCTTACCAGCTCCCAGAGATGCTGCTAGTCCATGTAGCGAGGAGCAGGACAGCTACAAGGCTGTTTCCTGACTACAGGAGAATCTGAAGCCAGCATCCGATTCCTTAAGGGGCTACCCAAAGACAAATTTATTGGTTGTCTGAGGGTGAATATTCTCTAAGTGTCTGCTGGAGTTCCTTTCAAGACCCAAATTAAGGTAACAAAGAGAGAAATAAAAAATAAAAAAAAAAACACAGAATGTGAAATGCAAAAGCAAGAGCTAAACTCACAGTCCCTGCATTTCCAAACCACAATTCTGTCCCCTGAGCTACCATGTCAACTCTGGCCAGCTGTGTTGGCCCAGCTAACCCTCTGGAATCCCATTCTATCCTGAGGCAAGTCTGTCTCCCATGGACATTGCCAGGCTGAGCTACTCTGCTGACATTGTTTTCTTTCTGTGCAGCACTAATGAATGTTTTCACAAACATCCTCTGGATCACTAATAATAAACCTTTTCTAACTCTGCTAACCATCCCTTAACTTCCCCTACTTTGGATTTTGCAGTAATTATCATGTTACCAAACAAGTTAGCTCCAAATGATAGGCAATCCTGAAGAACTCACAGTTGTTATCAAAAGCAGTATGATAACCTCCCCGCTAGAAAAAGAACCTCCTCAGAAGAAAAGCCAACTGTGTCACCACACATGCCTAGGAACTGAGCAAAGTGGTGACCCCTGAGTATGTCCTGGGGAGATACTTGTGATTGAAAAGATATGCCCAACTTGTCCCAACCAGATGCTGTGACTCAGCCCAGCAAATTGGCTCCAGCTGGGTCTCCTTGGCAACGTTGGGCTCCAGGTCTCAGCAGACGGGTCAGCATCCTACTGCTGGTATAAGGACCAGGCCAGAATCGACCATCATTAATGTCAGCCAGTGAGAGAGGGGCCATGGTCTTAGAGACCAAACACCAGAGAAAGGAGCGAAATGAGACTCAAAGGGTCCTCTCGTGAAAGCCAGGCCTCAGGGAGAAGTCTGCATTCTGTTGTCTGCCTTCTACACTGAACTGCCTGCCTGCACTGTGTTCCTGCCATCTGAGCCGGCCCTTATAAAGAAGTTTCTCAAATTGTATTTCAATCAATAAGACTGAGACTTTACCCAACCAATCAGAGCCATGGAGCTATACCCCCTCCCCTTCCATCTGCATCTTCACTGACCAATCAGAGTGGCTCCATTCTGACCAATCAGGATAGTGCCTTTTGGACCAATCAAACTATGAGAATTTGGAGTCCACATTTGCATGAGGACAGACCAATCAGGAACCAGGGGCAGGACTTCTCTCTACACAAGTCAGGAAGCACACTTGCCCTTTTCATTGGAAAACTTAAGACTGAATTTTCCTGGCTGAAACATTGAGACATCTCACTACAGCCAACTGAAGCAGCAGAGCAAGCAGAGTGGACCGAAGCTGAGCAGAGCTGTGTAGCCAGAAAAGGACCTCACCCCAGGTCCGCCTCACAGCTGTGCTGCTTCATAGTCATGTTATTTCATAATTACGCTGTATCACTATTGAGCTGTTCTATAGCTGTGCTGTTTACACAGCAATGCTGTAACACAACTGAGCTGTTCACACGGAAAGGTTCCCCTCTTCACCACACCCCAAATTAGGGATTCCTTATGGTGTTGAATTGGCACCAATGACGACCGGTTGACACACCTCACTGGCATAACAACCAACTTTTTTGAAAAGTTCTTTAAGAAAACAAAACCTTATCGCAATTAAAACAATAAAATGTTGGCATTTTCTACTTGCACACTGGCTTCTCACTGTTCTTTTCTAGAATATCCTTTCATTTTTCTATCAGGAAACTAAGACAAATCTATTTCTTTTACAGCCATCCTAGACAGATATGGCTTGAATAGATCTTTCACTTCCCTGACCAACTCCAACCCTTTGAATAAATATTACTTAATTTGACATGCTTTTACTTTTCTTTGATGTTGTTTTCATTGCCAACTTTAATCTTTTGCCATTAGACCTTATAAACTCTATAGCCCATATGTAAACATTTTGAACGACCCCCTTTGAGCCTAGCACAGATCATAGATCATATGTACCCACCAAATACTCATTTCCATCCATTATCATTCTACAATATCCCAGCCAAATGAGAGCCCAGGCCTCCCAACAATTATAAGTATGTGCTATCAAATGTTTAAAACATACTTAGAAATTTACAAACCAGATAAATTAGTAGGAGAAACTGTTAGCCTTACATAAACTCTTCACCTAATAAAAAATTAACATGGCTCGGAAGCATTTACACTTGTATTTGCAGGTCATTAACTAGTTGTCAAAGGAGATTGCAAGTGAAGAGTGGTTTATGATCTAAACAAGAGGACTAACGTAGGAGAACAATAATGAATTCATAATTCTGGAACTCGAACAAGTGATTGCATAAAGCTCCTAAGCTCTCTTCCTTGTACTGCTTACCACTCAGGTTCACCCATTCATTAACCTTAGTGAGCAACTACTGTGAGCAAGGCACCGCGCTACATGAGTTGTCTGAAACGAATGTTCTGTTCTGCTATCAACCAATGTGCTCATAGAACATGCTCAAAGCAGTTTTGTCCCCCAAGGTGGGCCCGGCACACATTTTTGTGCTGGAGCTAACTGAAGAGTGCTGGACCAAACTGAAGAGTGCTGGACCAGAGCAAAGACAGAACAAATCCCAGCTCTGCACTTCACTGGTTGTCACTCCACCTCTTCCGGACTCGGTTTCCTTGCCTGTAAACCAATCAATCAATCAATCACTCTCTTTCTCTCCCCCCAGTCCCACCCACACCCTCCCACCCCCGCCGTGGGAAGGGTGGTCAGTGATGACGTGGACTTTGGACTTGACCAGTAGTTTCTCACCATTTTTTAACATGTGGAGCCTTTTGAAAATCTAATGAAAGTTCGCCACCTAAAAAAAATGCCCACAGGAACTACACACAGACAAGGGGCAAGATTCCAGTAGCTCACCCACTCCCTGAGACCTGCCCATGGTTGGAAGAGAATTCCATGAACCCCTGGTTACACATGCCTAGCAGAGATAATAGTAATAACACACGAATAGTTATAGGTCATTGCTAAGAACCTATTCAGCTCTAATACCCTATACTTTTCTAAAATGGTGCAGGCAATATAAAATGGAAAGCTTTTCCAATGAGAAAAAGGAGGGGAAATGCCCTCTCTCAGCATCTTGGGTTTGTTAAGCTTTGCCCCTGCTACCCTGCCAGGCAGTGAAGCAGGCAGGGTGCAGGAGGTAAAGGGTTCTGAAAGCAGAGACCAGCAACTCCCTGCCAGAGAGCAAACCTAAGCCTGCGGAGTCCACACCATCTGCACTTCACAAAGATCCCATTCTCCAGGCCTGCTGACCTGCCTTCGCTGCCGGCATCCAGCTGACACTTTGCTCTCAGGCAGGGGAAGAGGGGTTTTTAGTGGAAAATTGCAGCTAAGGAGCATTACCCAGAGCACAGAATGCTCCAGAGGCTGGAGCTATGGGTGTAGGGAATGTGATGGGGCAAGCTGACAACTCCCAAAGACTCAAAGAAATGCAGAGAAATCATTCAGAGGACAGGCCTCAAGTTCATTTTAAAAACCAAGGTTTCCTTCCAGCAAAACACAGCTCACCTGCACTGTGTAGGAGGGAGGAAGGAAGAGGGAGGAGGGACAGGAGAGGGCAGAGGAGGTACCCTCCCTGCTCCTTCTCCCTGCAGGTTACCTTCAAGAAGAGCACACCTTAGACCTGAGCGGTTCTGTGCCCTGTGTGTGTGCCCTGTGCATATGCCACCCAGAAAACAGCCAGATGCCCACCAGGAGAAGCAAAGGCAGATTTGTCAAACTCACAAGAAATAAAATGGATCATAAATCAAACCCAATTACAATGACATTTCAAGAAAACCCAATTTTTTTTTCTATTATTCAAATTTAGATACACTATGAGGAGTGGTCACGAAATTCGTGGAAGAAACCGGGATGGCTCAGTGGGTTAAGCGCTCACTTTGCAGCCCCGGGGACCGAGGATCGAATCCCGGCCCCGGCCCGTGTGGAACCATATGCTGAACTGGAAGCTCCCCCAGTTCAGTTCTCACCAGGGTGAGACCCCGGCCCAGTTCCTGCCCTGTGCAGCCCCGCACCCACCTGTGGAATGAAACTATGTGTAAAAACCAATGATGTGCAACTGTGGAGACTGTTCTGGGCCCTCCCCTTTCTCTCTGTCTATCTATCTATCTATCTATCTATCTATCTATCTATCTATCATCTATCTGTCAAAAACAACAACAACAAAATATATAGATAAAATAAATAAATCTAAAAAGAAATTCGTGGAATGGGGGTTTATCGGAGAGGTGGGAGTACTAGAGCACACAGTTTGTATGTGTCTTATTAGCATATGTGTCAAATGTCACCTCTATTTGAGTCCATGTTCTTTCAGATGTTGACAAAGAAGCATGTCAAATGTGAAGAAAACCCCAAGTATGGCTAAAATTGAATTTTGTGCCACCATTAAGTTCCTCACAAAACAAGAGAAAACATCTCAAACCATTTTGGAAGACATGTTAGTGGTTTATGGGGACTGTTGCCCTAGGAAATCCATAGTTTACAAGTGGCATAGCCTTGTCAAGCAAGGCAGAGAGCCAATTGAAAATGACCTCTGTCCAGGACACCCTGTTGAGGCCACTTTCTCAGACATTGTCAAAAAAGTTGAAAACTTATGGTGAAAGACGCCAGATCCAATAAAAGGCTCATCGCAGAAATGGTTGGAATATCACCTATAACCATTTTCAATATTCTCCATCAGCATCTAAGGATGTCAGAAATCAGTGCAAGATGCTCTCACCACTTCAACAACAGTATATTGAGTGTTCACTACAATTTCTGGACCTCTGCAGAGACAACAAAGATGAAGTTTGAAACTGGATTGTCACTGGAGATAAAACTTGGGTTCATCATGATGAGACAGAATCAAAGCAGGAGTCCATACAGTGGCATGAAAAGGGCACACCACCCCCTAAGAAGTTCAAGGTGTCACAATCGGCTGGAGAAATCATGGCTACTGTTTTTTAGGACACAGAAGGTATCCTGCTGATTGATGACAAGGAGAAGGGTGTCACAGTAACTGGAGAGGACTATTCCAGCTTGCTAAAACAGTTCAAAGAATCTGTGAAGGAGAAAAGAAGAGGAAACTGGACCAAAGGGATGCTACTTTTGCATGACAATGCACCCATACACAACAGCAATGTTGTGTTAGCTACTCTTCACAACTGAGGCTTCCAAACGTTAAACCACCATATCTAGAGCCCAGACCTGGCTCTGTTTGATTATTACTTGTTGCCAAATATGAAAAAACAGCTTTGAGGGAAGAAATATACAGACAACAAAGAGGTTAAAGCTGCAATTTGAGGGCAAAAACAGAACATTTTTTGAGAATATAAATAAACTTACTGAAAGATCTGAAAAGTATATTAGGATTAAGAGTGAATATATTGAAAAGAAAAAATCGCTTTTCTTTTTAAACTTTCTTCCCCTTCATTCCATGAGTTTCTTGACCACACTGGTACATATTTCACTAAAAAGGAAACTTGGGGCTGAGCCTTGGTACTATATGTCTTACACAAGAGGTTGTGGGGGAGGTTAGGTTGGGTTTTTGTTGTTGCTGTTGTTGTTGTTGTTGTTTTAAAGTGATGTTTATATTACTGAAATGTCACAAGCAGTAGCAGAAATTGTTTTTTAAAGAGCCCTGTTTCAGGGAATGCTGGGATAGCTCATGGTTGAGCACTTGCCTCACTATTGTGAGGTCCAGAGTTCAATTAATGGCCCTGGCCCATGCCACCCCACATGCTGAACTACAGCACAACTGGTAACTGCTGGGATGGCTCAGTGGTGAAGGTGCTCACCTCCCATGTGGGAGGTCCCTGCTTCAGTTCCTGCCCTGTGCAGCCCCACATCCATCTGTGTGGAATGAAACTATGTCACAATTAATGATAACTAATGACGTACAACTATGGAGACTGCTCTGGGCCCTCCCCCTTCTCTCTGTCTCTCTTCCCCACAGTCTCTCTCTCTCTCTTCTCTCAAAACAATAAAATAAATCTTTTTTTTTTTTTAAAGCCCTATTCCAAAGCATACTCATACATATAATACTTTGCTTTGTGGTATCCAGATGTGCGTTTCTTTGTAAAAGAAGTATGTGAAGTAGGTTTATCAAATTATAACAGCACTAAGGATGCTTATTTAAAGAAATTCTATTATAAATGGATTGGGAGGATATATCTGTTATAAAAAGACTCACCCGTAATTCATTTATTATACAGATATGAATTTTTACATGTGATATTTACTTCTAGGGAGATGCAACAATACTAATTCCTTTTAAACTACATAATTTTTTCATCATTTAAACAAGTAACGATGTACTTTCTCCAAATACAACACAATCCTGAATGGCCTACAGCAGCTCTTCTTAGCTTAATACTTGATGTGAAAAAATCCCTTGTTTCATTTTATACAAACACATCAATTATGAGATTAAGAGAGAAATACCCAGGAAACACCCAGGGCATTCCCTCATATCCTTCAAGGAAAGCATAAGCTAAGATAGTTGTTTATAGACTCTTGGGTCTTACCCTAAAATAACTAAAATCTGATATTTTGCTATTTCAGAACAGCTTCTGATTATGACAGCAGGCTCCCAATCATAGATTGATGACATTTGAAGAAACATTGGAAATCATCTACCTGGTCATTCTAATTTGAGAAAACTGAGACCCAGGGTAATACATGACACCAAAGAGTTGAAGGTTTACACTGTAGATTCCGTAACAAGAAAGACGGTGACCAAACATAAGAATAACCAAACAGATGAAGCCTTCCACGGAGTTCTCTGAATAGGACATATGTTTTGCAGTGGGACAATCCTATCTTGGGGTGAAGACTCAAGATGTTAGGTATAAAAAATTAAAGGAGTCATAAAGTTGTCGGGGAAAAAAGCCACCTACTCCCTTGAAACCTATCCTTTATTTATGGGCCAGGTATGTCGTCAGAATGACTGAGATAACCTCTTCCCTAGAGTGCCACACAGGGTAAAAGAGAAAGTGCTCAGGAGTGCCAGGCACCGTCTGCCTTGTTTAAATGCACAGGGGTGACTCACTGCCAGCAGGCACCCTTTCACCCCAAGATAAAAGCAACAGGAATCCCACAGGTGAGATAAGAGCCACAGGAATCCCACAGGTTGCCAAACCCAGAGGCCCAGGCAGGTTCTGGCTTCAGGCCACTTAGCGGATTGCTCTGTCAGATCTCACACGCAGGCTCCACCCCTCTGGAAGACTGACCTGCTGAAACCTACCACCTTCACCATCTGAAGGAGTTTTAAGCACTGGATTAATGATCCAGAGGACCTACAGCCTGCATCAGCTCTGTAATTATTAACAACGACCTTGGGCAAATCACTCACACTCTACTCCATCTGAAATAGTTTTACTTTTCAAAACCATCAAAAAATAAAATGAATGCACAGGGAGTCTGATCCAGGTATAACGTGGTACTACGGTAAAAGAAAATAGGCTGAGAACCATTCGTGGAGTATGAACAAGAAAGCTACACACTTCCCAGTTACCCACGTAGGTATTTCTTACCTTCATCTTGAATAACCAGTTAGCAAATGGTGGGAGCATGGCACTTGCTGGCTATCTGCTCCTGCGTGTTTCTGCCTTTTACAAAACCCAACCAGCTAAAGTAATAAGCCCTCTTTTATTTCCCAATGCTACTAGAATCCAGGAGCTCGATAGCCTGGTCAGACAGGGTACTTGAGGCAGTGAGGAGTGAAAAACCACTGGCGAGTTCTCTGTTCCCCCAACGTGGCCAGCTAAATGCCAAGCCATTAACTCCAGGCCCATTGCTAGGAACAAAAGGGATTATAAAGGCAAGCGCCATTATTTTAGATGAAGATAAAGTTAAGAGGTATTAACCGTCTACCTACCAAAAGGAACAAAATTTGATGTTTCTCTGTCCACTCAGCAGTTTTGTTTTGTTTTTTTTTCACTAAGAGCGCAATAAATATTAATCTGTTTTACTGTGATTACTTCATGTCTTGCTGAAATTTAGACAAATTAGTAAGCATTTCTCTGACCTATCAGCTTACTAACACTGTATAAAATTATAAGGCTCATTCAATATTATTTATTCTTAGCAATCTCAAACTAGTTTCCAATGTGCCCATTTGCTTACCAAGGGGCTCAACGTTGAGTGCACACACTCGTAATTGATAAATCTCCCTTTCCCCCTTTTAGAACGCCAGGCCCGTGCCTCCAGTCTCAGACCCCTCTCCCATTCCCTGCAATTCTTCCAGTGACCATCAGGAACACTTGATCACAGCCATGTGTTCCATCAGTGCCCTTCTGCTTTACCTGGCAATCATAATTTTTACGCAAACCTCTCATTCAAATTTGTATAGGAGAACGGGTCACAGCCAAACTAGATTATCACATTCTCACTTTGGTGGCACTCCTGACAAAGAAAAATAAAGGCCTAGAAAACCCAAGGTAAGTCTGAAAGGTGAGATCATCTGAGTGTGCGTGGCACAGCGCCTGCATAAAGGGAGATGAATAGAGCAACATGGTTGCGACAGAATGTCCTGGGCGTGCTCCAGTGTTCCTGACCCTGATTCCAAGCAGCAACCAGCCAAACCTCCCACTCCTGGTGGACACCCTCAGGTGCTCAAGTCTTGCTCCGGAAGGGGAGTCCCAGTGCTCCAAAAGCTATTCTTCTAAGCACTTTGGCCACCACGATAGTCCCTGTCATCTAGCCCTGCTCTTCTTCCTCATTGTCATGTGAAAGAGTTAGAGAAAGATGAGGAGAAAAAGAGGCCATACCTCATCTAAAACATTTATGAGAGATCATAAATGTCCTAGTGAACTCTGAGCTGTTATGACAATAAGCAAACTGAAGATACTCCTGCAATCCCTCTGGGAAACCCGTGCAAGCACCACATGTCAAAACTTGTTACCAAACAGCTTAATTGAATATTTTCCCAGAAAACAATGTGGAACAACACTTCCACATTTGTTTTCAGATTGGACAGAGACGTAGATAACTGTTTATCACATCATGAAGAGGGTGCATGTGCCTTCTAGCCATAAAAGATTCTTTTCCATTATCCATGAAGCCAATAGTCTCTGAAATTACATAGGTTTAAATGTGATAAGGATGCCATACCTTGGTAGGGATGGGGAAATATTTTGGAAAGAAAGTCAGCAAAACTTCACTAATAAATAATATATGGGGGAAGCTGGGATGGCTCAACAGAATAAGCACTCACTTTGAAGCCCCAGGGTCCAAGGATTGAGTCCCAGTACCGGCCCATGTGACCCATATGCTGAACTGGGGTGTGCTTCTCATGTGGGAAGTGACCCCCACCCCCACCCTGTTCAGTTCTTGCAGGGGCAAAGTTCCCAAGTGGGAGGCCCCTGGTTCAGCCCCCAGCTCATGGGGCATGCCTCCCATGTAGGAGGCCCCTCAGCCTTGTTCTCACCCAATGCCGCCCACCTGTATGGAAAGAAACCAAGTCAAAAACTGATAATGTACAACTATGGAGACTGCTCTGGACTCTCCCCCTTCTCTCTGTCTCTCTCTGTCAAAAACAATAAAATAAATTTAAGAAAAATAGTAATATATAGAGTCAAAAGGGCAGCTGTTGGTGTTGTAGAAAGAATGCTCTATTTGGAATCAAAAGATTTGGAATTAGACCTAGCTCTGTCCCAAACAGGCTCTTTGACCTTGGGTGAACCCTTTAACCTGCTGAGTCTCTTTTCTTAGAATATAAAAGAACGACCAGCTGATGTCCAGAGCCCCTTCAGTGCTGAGACCAGTTACAATATAGGCAGCCTCTGTCTCCAGTCACCTATGGGAATAAAACAGACTGAAAACAAATCCTAAGTGTGAGTCAGTGTGCTTCCTGCAACTCCCTCTCTCTGGCCTTTACTGAGACTTTTTTTGGCAGAGAACTACATCCCCTGAGGATGGCTGAGCTAACAGCTGGATAGTACTGGCTGGTTTCTGCCTTTGAACAGATGGTCTATGAGACAAATAAATGAACAGGCTTTTGTCAGAAAATAAATGACAACTTTTGCAGGTCGAGTATAGATGAAGAGAAATCTCAGACTTGAGTGCTCTACCGCTCTCCCCTGACCCGCACCCCTTTACAAGGACCAATTTACTCTGAGCCTCAGCTATGCAGAATGTCTGTAAGGAATGGGGGAAAGAGACAGAGAACTAGATAATTCTCGGAAGACTCAGAAAAATTCACAACCATACTTTCCTGTTTTCTGCTCCATTCCTTAGAAGGAACCAAAAGTTCTGAAGTGGTTAGAGGGTCTCAACCAGACCATGTTGGTATTTTAGGTAAAAAGATTCTTCATTGATTGGGATTGTCCGGACAATTACAAGGTCCTGAGTGCTAAATGCTACTAGCCTCCTCTGCCATCATGCTGACCACCAAAAATGCTATCGTATGTTTCTAAAAGCAAAAGAAGTTAACTGGCAGTATGTAGACTCGGCTGGATCATATATATCAACGCGGGTTCTTTCTGTGAGTCTGTTTTCATTGTTCATGAGAAATGAGGCACTGCATCAAAAAATTTGGGTCACTGAATTTTTTGCCTCCAGTGCCTAAGACCCACCAATATCTGAGTGCCCCTTTCCCCACTGATCCACTGATCGTAACACTCTCAACATTTGCAAAACTCAGGCTTCTAATAGGTTAAACCTTTAACTAACTTTTAAAGTCTAGGCTTTTAATGAACTGATCCTTTCCTCACCTTTGTTTAGACAGATTTCTGCCACCAGCAGCCCATTTAGAAGGGAAAAGGAAAGAAAAACAGCAACTCACAAAGCCGTACACAGAGTCTGTGTGTAGCACGAAGGTGCAGCTGGACCACCTCGCTGACTCGTGATGTCTGTAACACGCAGTAAAATTAGTAAATTGGGCCAGTGCTAATACTCCAGTCTCAACAAAGTGGTTTGTTTGTTAGGGCTTCTAGCTCACAAAAGAGGTATTTATAAACTCTACACGTAGCCTTGGGAGCGGACCAAGGGAAAAGTAAATATAAAGCACAAGTTTTGCCTGTCCAAGCAGCAAAGCACTGTAACCAATGGTATCTAGAGCACCTGACAAATAAAGATAAATGAAGTGAGCATTGGGTGAAAACAACAGGGCCACAACCACAAAGAAAAAATTATCAATCAAAAGTGGTTAACTCTGACTTGATAGCTATCGTCTATCTAGCTATCTGAAACTTAAAATGGCCCATATAAGATTGTTTCAGTAATTTATAGTATATCTAGGGAAGTAGCTATTAAAAACGATTTTGTAGAAAGCTATTTGATAAGAAATGTTCACTATATATCACTATACAATGTTCACATTATAGCTCAAAGTGAAAGTATAATACATAAACTCAATTCCCTATATTTTCAATTATAAAGTAGAGAATTGTCTACAAATGCTATAATGCAGAAATACAAGGGCTGTCCATAAAAAGTCCAGCCATTGTCAATATACCAAGAACAGTTACATGGCTGGATAGTTTCTGGACAGCCCTCGGATACGAATGAATACCTAGCAAAAGTTGACAGCACTTCTGCATAGAGTAACAGATATGTTTTTTCATTCTTCTTATCTATATTTTCTACAATGAAAACCTACAGGTTTATCATAAGAGGGGGAAGCGCTGTTTTTTTAAAAAACAGACTCCACTTAATCAAATTAAGTGAGACCTGGTTTAAATAGTCCTCAGGGAACAAAGAACAGTGAGGATAGCTGACTAGAGATAGCATTTCTGGCCCAGAACAGATATGCTGCATTTCATTTCTGATTAAAAGGAAGGAAGGAAGGAAGGAAGGCAAGAGAAGATAAAAGAAGAGAAGACAAGAGAAGAGAAGAGAAGAGAAAAGAACCCAGTGACAGGTGCAGGCTTAAAAGATAGACCATGCTGAAGGATAATGATACCTCATTTCCCCCTGACACGTTAAATGCTAAATGGACAGAAATTGCCTCTCTTATTTTATCTTTCATGTTGAGAGCAATTAGGACCCACATCAAATGGGCCCCTCTCCAAAAAGCAAGGATACCTACAAGTAGAAGTGCAGGGTTTGTCATCAAAAACAGCTTCCATCAGAAACTCTGTATGCAGTAGAATCGAAAATGCTGGAAATGAGCTACTTTTTATTCACCCTCCCTCACCAGGGTGGACCCTGACACATCTTCCAACAATTGCCCAATCAATAACACTTTTTTCTTTTATAAATCAAAATTTCCACCCTTGACCACTACAATTAAGCTTTGAACCTTAGATTGCATTTAGTTGTGGTTTCTGTTCTCTTATGACTTGAAGACACAAATACCTAAAATAATAATGTACCCACCAACTGGCCACATACCTGTCCATTACCTCACCTACAATGTTCTTGTCCCCTATTTGAGGATATTGATATGGAGGACAAGTACATCGTGGGATACTGGGATAGCTCAGCAGGCTGAGTGTTAGCCTTGCAACCACAAGGTCCAGGGACCAAATCCTGGCCCTAGCCCATGCAAACCCATATGCTGAACTGTGGTGCAACTGGTAACCACCGGGACAGCAAACGTCCTCGCCTCCCACGTGGGAGGCCCCTGGTTCAGTTCCTGCTTCACACAGCCCTGCATCCACCTGTGTGGAATGAAACTATGTCATAACTAATGATGTACAACTATGGAGACTGCTCTGCCCACCCCCTACCCCCCGCCCCCTGACCTTCTCTCAAATAATGAAATAATCTTTAAAACAAAATAAAAACAAACAAAAACCCAAATACATCCCGAGGATAAATGTAGGGCTGGAGACTCTGTGAGCCTTTCCATCAGCCTTAAACTGGAGAGTGTAGCCCTGCCCTCCTCCCCCACCTCCTATTTGTCTGCAGTGCTCCACCTCTTTCTTAAACCTGAGGGTTTGTCTCACCTGCCTCTGTTCACTCCTGGAAAAGTGAAGCTAATATGGCAGCTGTGACTTCATACCTGGCCTCCCAGAGCACGAATCTAGGTTTGGATAAGTCTCCTTTTCCTGATAGTCTGGCCAAGACCAAGTTGTGTTTTGTTTTGTTTTTTTCCATAAAGAAAACTTTTACAAGAAAACTAACAGAGGAAGAGTTTTGAGAATGAAAGGATTAGCCACATTTAATAGGACACATTTCTAACTTGACTGAAGGCTAGTCACAGCCTAGTTTGGCTGGTGTAGGTCCTGGAATATTGATTTCCACAACCGCTTCCTTCCTCAGCCCTGTCTTTGCAGGAGGTTTACACTGTGCCAGTGTCCCTCTAGCAGGACTGGCATTTGAGTTGGCACCTTCCTAGCTCTGGAGCCTCCGGCCCAGGTCCTCCCACTCCAATCTGTAGCTGCATGGATGAACAAGTTACTTCCCCACCCGATCTCAACAATTTCCCTCCCAGGCTTCACATGGGGACCTTCCAAGACAAGACTTTTGCTTCACCCATTACCATTAGGCCTACGTGCTCCTCTGTGTCTTACTCTTGTTCTCTGACCTCTTGGCTTTGATTCACCTAAGATATATTAAGAATTCACTATATTTCAGGCACCCATGCTGAATTCTCGAGAAAAAAGAGATACTAGCAATAGCTTAAGACCTACTAGGGCAGCCTAAAATACGCTTACTCATCCATTTTTAAGACTGGTGCTATATTATTTTATTAATATTATGTTATGCATTAGTATAATATTTATTATTAATATATTGTGTATTTGTATATTTATTATTTATATTATTATACTAATATGATATTATGTACAGAAGGTACCAAAAAAGTATACACATTTTAAGAAAGGAAAAAACTGTATCTAAATTGTAATACTCAGTATATACCCGTAACAAAAGATGAATACAAGCCACATTTGACTTCTGCAATTACAAGAGGTACTCAAAGTGGTTAGCATCAGTGTCCAGACACTTCTGATTATGGCAAACTACTGCTTGAGCAACATTGACCAAAGTGTCCACTTGTATCACTGGGCATGCCATTTCAATTTACCATGTGTCTCAAACTGATCACAAATGCGTGCAATCGTTAGTCATGTTGAAGGTTCTGTTGCATGCTCACACCTCCATTGTTGTTGTACTTCAACAACATTCTCAAATTTCAAATACCACTTCAAAATGGTCTTGCACTCCTGGAATGACAATCATGCTTCTGCCATTTTCTTTGACTATCCTGCTTATTGCATGGTAACACTAGCATTCATGTGACTGAGGCCATCTTTTGAGCAAACATCATACTACACATTGCTACGGTAATTCAATTAAACTTCAAAAAGTAATTCACAGATAACATCTCTTTAAACATGTACACATATTTTTTTGGCACTCCCAGTATGTATCACAGTTTGTTTTTCTATTTGAAGGACAATGGGTCTGTTTCTAGTTTTTGGTGATTGTGAACAGAGCTGCTGTAAACATCTGTGTACAGGTATGAGCATTAGTTTTTACTTATTACTAGTATATTATTTCATGACCAACCTATTTTTCTCAGCTAGTGCCTAAAATTTATCTAGCTAGTAGACAAAGGGGCACCATCGTGGGGTCTAAAACTTACCTATACCTTCTCAATCTCCTATAAGTATACTCTATCAAGTTGGAAGAAAACAAGTGTAATAAAATTTCAGTGTCTAAGTTCCATTTCCCTACTGACTTGTCACTATCAGATTATTTACTTGCAGATATGTAACAGAATAAAATAGAATACTGATTCACCTTGGCCAACATGAATCAATAGAGGTAAATATTAACCTCTAAGAGGGTCCTCTTGGCTATTCTTGGCTGTACTCAACACAAGAATTCCCTAGTTTGAATTTTCCTATTGAATCCACAAGCATAAGTATTAACATTTTACTGAAAATAAGTTGACCATCCCCATCTATGTACCCACCTTAGCCCACAAACTCCTAAAACACATTTCAGATGCATTTTGTTGTCTTTGCTCTGTGAGCTGCACAACATAATCAGCAAGTGGCCATTCAAGTGAGTTCTAGTGATGACAATGAAAACTAGCAATGATCACTGGGAATTGTCCACGTCAGCTTTGTTAAGGATGGCTGTGTATGACATTTACACAAGAATGAGAAAAATCCCAAACATGTTATGCATGAAGACACCCCTCTATCTAGTTGAGAAATGAGTCTACAGCCTATATCAGAGTCCAGAGGTCACTGGTCTCAGGGTAATCTCAAAGGCCAAGCCAGCAAAAACAAATGTTTTCTCTCAGGCAGATACCAGCTATCAAAGTTCAGAAAGAAACGGTCACTTGGACCTGGAGTTTAGCATTGCATCATCCCTGCCACTGTGAGGTTTATGATGACTTTTTAAGAGCACTCTAGCAGTTGGTTTTCATCCGCTAATGTCACACAAATGTTTAGTAAATAACATGCCCAAAACTACATAGGTGTAAACTGAATCTCAAAACAGTTTACAAAAGACCCACATATTCTCATTCAATGGCAAAATTATCAGAAATCTTTTTATACTCCTCCAACCCTAGTAATTCAAAGGCTGGCTGCTTGGGACGATTTTATCTACTCTGGGGATCTTATTGTACAAGTCGCTTCTTTATATTTCACTTTTCCCATCAATAAAATTGGCACTGGTGTTACACTAGCCTCTTCCACACCACTACCTTGCCCTGGGTCTGTTTTATTTAGCACGCCTCTTCCACCACTTTACTCAACAGTTGACAGTTACATAAAGCTCGTCAACATCCTGATCAACATTAGGAAAAAGAAAATCTCAGGGAGACTTCATTGATGTTTATTTCAAAACATGTTTCTTACACTAGGGGAAAATAATGTGCTATAGGAGACTAAAACTAAATAGTGACACTCACTGATGCAGCAGCTAACACACACCATTTGATAAGGATGCTATCTGCTATGGGGAGGCAGTGATCTCCAGGCAGAGTTGCTAAGAAACAAAGGTCACTGACAAGATTACTTACTGATGTTTTTTTTCTAAGAATCTATTGATAAGCTCCTTACCTGCACAGTTCTTATTATCAGATGTAGAATGAGAAAACTATTAATCGCTAAATATATTATTTTATTAAATCTTCATAGCAAATGTATGAGTTAAGTAATATTATTTTCCTCATTTTACCAATGAAAAATGCAAGCTCAGAGAAGTTCTAGAACATGGCCAAAGATGCACAGCTGAGGAAGGGTCAGAACCAGGAAATCAAAATCAGTTCCTTTGACTGTGAAAGCCAGTTTCTTTCCACTGTGCCACGTGCCTCTTGATCCTTCACGGTAAAAGTATGGGTGAATGTTGTCATGCATTCGTGGGCCATATGCAAGGTACTGCATTTTCCAATTAGATATCTATTCTCACCAAGCAGGCACTGGTCACAGAAAGGACCAAGACTCACTCTATGGGCCTCTGTTAGGGGCAAAATGTCATTTCAGAAAAACAAATAAGGTTGTAGCAAGGGGAAGAAGTTAGGGGCTGTAGAGGAGAAGGCTGCCCAGGGCAGCCATAAATAAGCTGAAAAGGCACCTGCTGAATCTTCCTCTCCCTCAGGATGGAGGCTCCAGAGGCAGACAGGAGTAGGTGCAATTGATGTTAATTGACCACAATTGGCAAAGAGCTGCAAGCTGGCATAGGTGTGGGTAATCGATGCTAATGGGCCATCATTGACAGGGGAAGAAGGATCCTCCTACTGCCTGCCAGACAGGAATATAGAGCAGCAGGGCAGAAGCAAGGACTGGTGCTTCCTAGTGGAGTTTTGGGTGGGGAGCAGCCAGCTTGGCCTGCGAAGCATAGCAGCAGCTCTGGTGTCCTGCCCTGGAGCATGACTGGAGGAGATGGGCAGTCTTTCAGTGTGAAAACCCACTGCCTTCTCAGGTCACTGGTGCTCTGACAATAAATGCTTATTGACTCAACGTTGGCCTGTGTCAGTCTATTGGCTGAATGGCGCAGGTAGCACAAGCTGAGTTGCCCTCCAGCAACAAGGTCCAGTATGCTTACCATCAATTCCTATTTGGGGCTTTTTCTGGTCAATCGAAGGCAACAACTCCATCTCCCTTACTAAGTCCTTGTAGAGATCAAATGACATGGACCATATCAAAAAAACTTCGCAAATGCTAAAGGCCTCATAAATATAAGTGAAATTATTACCATTATCCCTACTGAAACACATCACCTTGCCCTTGCTTCTCAGCTATTTCCTGGTCATGCTTTTTTTAGGATTTGGTTCATTTGGGGTGGGGAGTGAAGGGGAATTGTGGAGGCTCCACAAATACCAGAGTCGAAGCATGTCTGAGGACCTTTCCAAAGCGAGCCCTTTATGGTTCAGTTCATCATGGCATATCCAGCCAGGAGAAAAATCACACTAGAGTAAGGTGACCAGATTTTAACATTGGTAAAGCGGGACACCATTGACCGGGGGGGAGGGGGTTCTTGATTAAAAATTTGGTCTATCTCCCGCCATTCCCTAGCTTGTCGTGCATTCTTTCCAAAAATCGGGACTTTTTTAAAACGCCACGGGACGCAGGACAAATTGTTAAAAATCGGGACTGTCCCGAAAGCGGGACGTCTGGTCACCTTACACTATAGGCAATCTTCATTCTGTACAGATTCCCTATTTACAAATTCGCCTACTTGATAAAGTGTATTTGTAGCCCCCAAACCAATACTTATGGTGCTTTTATGGGCATTTGCAAATATGCAGAGTGACAGAAATCTGAGTTTCCTGAAGTGTACATTCTCCGCAGAAGGCAAAAAGGCAACCCTTGGCCTTCTTATTACTGCTCTCACACTGAAAACAAGTGTCCTTTTCACGCTCCATTTAATGCCACATTTTTCACATTTCTGTGCTTTGTGCTGATTTCACTGTTTAAAATGACCCCCAAGCAAAAATGAAGGGCCGTCTAGTGTTCCTAAGTGCAAGCAGGCTGTGATGTGCCCTATGGAGAAAACCCGTGTTTTGGGCAAGATGCAAGCAGGCGTGAGCTGTAGTGATGTTGGCAAGAGTTCAATGTTAATGAATCAACAAAAATACTAAATAAGGCATCTTTAAACAGAAACACACATAAAACAAGGTTATGAATTGACTGGTTGATTAATATGTTGTGACCAGAGGCTCACAGGAACCCATTTCCCCTAGGGGCAATGATTCAATAATCACTAATTCAGTATTCACAGAGACTTTATAGAACATAACTACCTCCAAACAGAGAATGGTTTATATTTAGTTATTAAAATTTGTTAAGTACAAAATATAAATCCGAGGAAGTGTATGTGGGAAAATACCTGTTATCCATTTACTCATAAAAGGCTACCTATTAACTACCTAAAACTATATACATGAAAAAGACTGGGAAGGAATATACAAAATAGATAGTAGTATCTCTAGGTTAGTGGAAATACAGATTTTTTTTCTTTTCTTATTTCTCCAACTTAGGTAATGTGTTATTTTCATGGTTTAAAATTAAAATTTTATATGCAAGATAACTAACTCCCTACCACTAACATCTGTTGAGAAAAATATTTAAGTCCTTATTGTCAACTCTATGACTAATGCTATGTTAGGCAACCATCCTAAAGTAATTAAAACCATTGAGGGGACAAGGGAGGTTTGATTCATTTTTCTGAGAAACTTGAAAATGATCTTCCTAATAGGGATCTGATGATTCATCCAACAACACTGAAAGCTCTCTTCCTGTTTTGATTTCTACTATCACTACCATATACTCAGCCTCCTGCCCTTCTTCCCCACTTCTGCTAGAACCTCAGCCCCAGGCACTCAGATTCTCAGCCCCTCACCTCAAATGTCACCCCTGTTTTATCATATTCCTGGAATTTACCATTATCTGAAATTACATTACTCTTTTATCTGCTCTGGCTTTTATTGCCTGACCTCTGCCCCTCCTCTCCTGCACTGGACTATACAGGGACTGTCCATCTTGTTCATTGTCCCACCGCCACCTCACCTCACCTCATCCCACCAAAAGGCACACCTAGAAGGCCGAAATAGTCAATAAGTATTTGCTGACACACTGACTCTTAGATTTTCCTGATACCCATTTCTCCTTTGACCTCTAAACCAGCCATAATCATTTATTTACCTATCTATCTTATTCCAGGAGGAGTTTAGGAATATGTCAATCATATAATAATGCCTCTCAATTTCTGCTTCCTGATGACTCCATCTCAATTTATTTCTGGGAGACAACAGAGTTCAGAGTTAAAGATTTAGCTCTCTCAAACTCACTACACTTGATTTAAAGTGGAGTTAGTCTCTGGTGGTGTTTTGTTGAAAACCTTCTTATCACTTAGCAGATTAGCTGCAACTCCAGAGAACACATTCCTTCTTCATGACCAAATTACTGCAACAGCCTTCTAACTTTTCTACACACTCTCCAGTCTGGCCGAGGTCCGAGGGACTGATGGATGAATAATATAGTGTCTGAGATTTGCTGTTGGTTTATGCTAATATTCTTTAAAACAGGACAGGTCCTAACACATGACTCTCCTGAAAGGGAGGTATGTGCTGGGGGAGGGGGGAGGCAGGGAGATTTGGGTTAGTGAGGACCAGTTTGAAATGTGACTATGGAGAAATCATTGTATCTCTGTTGAAAAATTCTTTTTTTCTCCTATACGTGTTTTAAGGGCTTGAATATGAATGCACTGAGCTATTTCTAACATCATATCTTGATCAGAAAGCAGCTGTAATATAGAAAAAATGCTCTACCTAATCCTGTTTTCATGATGGTTTCTAGGCAACTGCTTGATGCTTGATATGATCATGGCTTTTCACACAGCCCAGTAATATGACTCAGTCATGTAACTTCACCAGGAGGAAAAAGAAGCAGGGAGTTGTGAGCAGCAAACATGGAAGAATAAATGAAACTTGCATCATGAGTCATAAGAAGGAAAAAAAAAATCTAGTCATTCTTAATAGACAGAAGATCAGAACTTTGAGCTCCACAAACAAAACTAGAATTCTGCTCTTTGATTTTTTTTTTTTTTGTAAGATTTATTTTATCATTTTTGACAGAGAGACAGACAGAGAGAAGGGGGAAGGCCCAGAGCAGCTCCATAGTTGTATGTAATCAGTTTTCAACATGGTTTCATTCCACACAGGTGGGCGGGGGGCTGCGCTGGGGGGTCTTCTGCATGAGAAACACACCCCAGTTCAGCATATGGGCCTGCAGGGGCCAGGGCTAGGATGTGATCCTTGGTCCCCAGGGCTGCAAAACAAGTGCTTTACCCTCTGAGTCATCCCAGCTTCCCCTGCCCTTTGATCTTGACATACAAATTGGAACTGTTCTACTTACACATGAGGGATAACTAAAATAATGCGGACAAAAAAGGGTTTCTATGGAAAGTAACCTCACAGGATGATCTGACCATAAAGTCTTCCAGGGCAAGTCATGGTGGGTAGTTACACCAGGCCTATCTTCTTTAGTGAGGGGTTTTAAAACCAGCTTTGTCCATTGTTCTTGTGCATCTATCTTAAACACACCTTTGAAATGGTAGAAGTAATACCACCCTCAAGAAATCATTCATCTTGTTAACTCTCCCGTAATCCAATCCTTACCTTGCTTTCTCTCCAAAGCAAAAAAAAGTAAGAAGAAAATCCTCCACCTTCATCTTCCTTCTGTTCACTCCTTAATTCCAACTGCATAAAAAGAACTGCAAAACTGTCATGCAGGGGAAGCTGGGATGGCTCAGTGGGTTAGGCGCTCACTTTGCAGCCCCGGGGACCGGGGATTGAATCCCGGCCCCAGCCTGTGCGGACCCATGTGCTGAACTGGGGAGTGCCCCCAGTTCAGCTCTCTCTCTGTCCCTGTATCTCTCCTCTCTCCTCTCTCTCTCTCTCTCTCTCTCTCTCTCTCTCTCTCTCTCTCTCTCTCTCTCTCTCTCTCTCTCTCTCTCTCTCTCTCTCTCTCTGTCAAAAACAATAAAAAAGAATATCTACAGGTCTGGACATTTCTTGTGCCAACAATGACAACTAGACTTGTGAAATGACTGGTAGCATTTAACAATAAGTGTAGGATTTTAGTGTTTACTTAATTTCACTCCAATTGTATACTATTATTTTTCCTGAAAAAGACTAATAATCAATCAAGAGACACAGTCACAGTTTGCAACTACACCTGCTCCTCCAGGTAGAAACCGCAGAGCCAGGAGAAGCAGGAATGGAACCAGGAGTGGGCTATGGCTTCCAGTCATCTCAGAGGGGCCTCTTGGCTTCCTGCTCTAATTGCAAGGGCCCCAGCTTTCTATATTCATTAATGTTCAGCCAAAGTAAACACACTGCAAAGAAATAATCAGACACATTGCAGGGTGTCATCACCCTCTATGAAGACAGTCATACATACCTAGGAGCACCCCTTTTTTAAAAAACTGATGGTTTTGTTTTGCTGACCTCCCCTGGTCAACTTCATCTGGAATCATTAACAAAGGAGTTTGGGATGCTCACTGTATTGTGTGGAAGTGAGAGGAGGCAAGAGACAGAAGAGACAGTCAGGGCACTAGACGGGAGGGTGACCAGCCTCCCCCAGTTAGCCCCAGACTTTTTAAGCACTAAAAGTTCTGCATCTTGGAAAAACTCCTCCGTCCCAAGAAAGCTGGGACAATAGTTCAACCTACAAAGGAGCAGAGAGAAACTGCAGACATGGCCTAAGCACAGGTGTACTTAGTCATTTGACACTCTTAGTCACGGAGAACCCAGACTCAGGAAACCCAGACTCAGGAAACTGCGGCTCAACTGGAAACCGCCAAAACAGTTTGGTGGCAAAGATTCTTGTCTCCCATGCAGGAGGCCCCGGTTCAGTTCCTGCCCCACACAGGCCCACATCCACCTGTGTAAAATGAAACTATGTCACAACTAATGATGTACAACTATGGAGAATGCTCTGGGCCCTCCCCCCTTCTCTCTCTCTCTCTCTCTTTCTCTCTCTCTCTCTCTCTCTCTCTCTCTCTCTCTCTCTTTCTCTCCTCTCACTCACCTTTTCTCAAACAATAAAATAAATCTTAAAAAAAGAAATCTTCTAGAAATCCTTGCTCATCTTCCATTTTTGTCAAGTACAGAGCCATCAAACAGGCATGGAAAAAGCAAATGTTCACAGACATTTCCTTCCAGAAGCAAGCGGCAAAAGCCTGCTAGATGGAAGCAAGCTGCATCCTTATTTGCTAAGAGCCACAGGGTAAGTGTGACAATGGTAATTTTATGATTTGTTCTTTAGGACTGACACCTCACTCATCTCCTCTTAAGTCCCTCAAGTCAACACATACATCAGATTCAAAAATACTCATTGAGCCTAGAAATCTGTGTAAGGGCACCTGGAGCTTTGTTATAAGTTGTGATTAAAACTTTGCTCTGATTAGAAAAAATTTTTGAAATAAAGAATAATTCAGAAAATAATTTAACAAGATACCCTTGAAGCCTACCACTCAGACTCTCACAATGTAAACCTGTTATGTTGGCCTCAGATTTTCAAAAAATAACAGAAATGTTACATAAAATAAAACAAAACCCCCACTCAAAAAGGCAGTACCATACAAAAGTGGAAACTGAAGCTCAAAAAAACTGAATGAGGAGAATGCCAGGATAGCTCAACAGGTTGAGTGCTTGCCTTGCAACTGCGAGGTCCGGGGATCGAATCCCAGCCCTGGCCGGTGCAAACCTACATGATGAACTGCAATGCAACTGGTAACCACCAGGATGGCGGCGAAGGTTCTCGCCTCCTGTGCAGGAGGCTCCCAATTCGGTTCCCACACCACACAGCCCCACATCCACCAGTGTGGATATATCATAGCTAATGATGTGCAGCTGTGGAGACCACTCTGGGCCCTCCCCCTTCTCTCTCTCACTCACTCTCTCACCTTCTCTCAAAAATAACTCTTAGCACATGATGTGATGTGTAGACAACATAATGTATGTAAAATTGTACACCTGGAAGCAATGTAATTGATGTCAATTAATGTCACCCCAATAAATTTTACAAAAAAAAAGACTAAATGACTAACTTCCCCAAGGCTACAAAGGGTGTGTCTCTGGGAATTCAAATCTTAGTCTTCCTCCTGGAAGCAAAATTACTCTTCTCTTTCTGGGTCCCTTTCAATTCTCTTGAAATCATTCCTAAACTGGTGCTTAAAACACTAACCGAAGCTCGATTCCAGGACTCAGGTTTTGCTGCCACCAAACACTAGCAGATGTCATGTGTTTAATGACAAGAAACAATCAGCTCACATCAGGAATGTAAAACTTCAAGTCAGAAAAGAACCCAAAAGGCCTTACAATTATTTATAAACAGTTGTTTCCTCCTTATAAGAGAAAATTAAAAAGCAGTAATTGGGTGACGGGAACAAGGAATAACTAGTAGTGTATAATTTCAATATAATTGAACATTTTTCACTGCAAAACACTTTTCAAATTTCCTCCAAATCAAAACTGAGCTCTCTTGGGGATGTCGGGATGGCTCAGTGTGTTGAACCTTATCTTGCAGCCCCATAGTCCGAGGATCAAGTTCTGGCCCATGTGGACCCATATGCTGAACTGGGGTGTGCCCCCAGTTTGGTTCTTGCCCAGGTGAGCTTTCCATGCGGGAGGCTCCCAGCCAGTTCCTGCCCTGTGCGGCCCTGAGCCCACCTGTGGAATGAAAACTATGTAGAAAACTAATGATGTGCAACTATGGAGATGGCTCTGGGCCCTCTCCCTTCTTTCTGTCTCCCTCTCTCTCTCTGTCAAAAACAATAAAAACAAATCTTTAAAAAACTGAGCTCTCTCCAGGCCACATTAACCCCTTTCCGAGTGCCATTCCTATCTTTTGGGCCCTGATAATCCATCATAGAGCCAAGCCGAGTATTTCTTGAGAAGCCAAAACCCAGAAACTCCATATTAAAGCAACACAAAATAACAAAGGTAGTCATTTTATTTTAATTTGTATTTCACAATCCAGGTTCTGAATATTATGACCAGGGCATACAGCACAATGCTTCCCCAGAAAAATTAGACAAGCAAACAGGTGAAACAACAATGCCCAGAGCTAGATGAATCTGTTCACCTTTTTCTAGAAAAAGGAATCTGCTGCTCACAGGGAGGTGGCAAAATTCAATTAATCCAGTTGTTGAAGAGCTGCTTTTGGAGACAGAGAGTGTTGGGTTTTGCAAAATAGAGGCCTTTCTCAAAACAGTGGGTGAGAGTTTAATCCAATTTCACCCCTGATGTATATTTAAATTTTCAAAAGGTTTGTCTTGCTTTCTTCCTGCTTCTTCTCTACTCACATACCCCCCGTTCTTGTCTAACCAAACATAATGACATGGATTTCCCAAAAGACACAGTGTTCATCCAACCTCCCTGTATTCAGACACGAGTTCTTTCCTACAGCCCAGGATTCCATTTCCCTCCCTTCTCCACCTGGATAGGTCCAGCTTGGTAGCCTGGCCTTTACTCGCTCACCTAGGAAGTCATGTTACTATGTACCCCGAGTACACCGAGAGCCCCAACATTCTTCTCTTAATGACTTTATCATGTATTTTGTGTGTTTTTATCTGCCTATTTCCTGTTCTTCACGGTTGTGACCACAGGATTGAACACAATGCCTAGACATGGCAGAAGCCAAATCAATACTGGATAAATCGAAAGGCAGGCCCTGTTGCTTTCCCTGCCTTTCTGTGGCCTGTCTGACCATTCACAGGACTGCCTAGTTCCACAGCACTGTGTCATCTTTCACACTGAATTCTCAATTCAGCCCTGAGTACCTCCCACCAGGAAAAAATACAGTACCCGCAACCTAAACAGTCCATTTTCTCAACTAATAAAGAACTCTTAAACTCAAGAGAAGACGGATACCTTTTCTTCATCTTTAAGAAGTGAAGAATATTTTACTAATCCCAATAATTCCTACTCCCTTCATTAAAGGTACCTGCTTCACAAGTTTTCTCCAAAGATCACACCTATAAAAAGATGACTAGATGTAATAGAAGAGTGGTAAATGCAGGAACTTTTATCTCTTTACTATGCCAAGATATTAATTGATCAATAATCAAAAACACCTCAGATGAGCTCTAATTTTTGCTGTAACGTAGAGTGGAATAATAATCATAATACAGCATCTCCTCCCAGAAGGTGGATGCATCGTGTCAAGCATGTTCTATTCTAAGCCTGACCCACTGAAGTCTTGAGGAGCTGTTACATTGAATCAGTCACTTCTTAATTTTCTCCTAAATCCAAGTCATCACTGTACCTAACCTCCATGGCCACTGAGGGAGGCAGTTGGCTCCCTGACCCTTCCTCTTCCTTCCTCACTCACGCCATTTCCCGAGGCCAGTGAGAATACACTTGACTTTAGAATTTATAGGCCAGAGGAGAAGCCAGGATGTCTTATCAGGTTGAGAGCTCACCTTGCAGCCCCAAGGTCTAAGGATCGAATCCCAGCCTTGGCCTGTGTGGACCCATGTGCTGAATTGGGGGTGTGCTTACCACGTGAGAGGTCCCCAGCTCAGTTGCCGCCAGTGCAAGCTTCCCATGTGGGAGGCCTCCAGTTAGGCCCCTGGATCATGGGGGCATGACTCCCATGCAGGAGGCCCCCAGCCCGATTCCCGCCCTGCGCAGCCCTTGCCCACCTGTGTGGAATGAAACCATGTCGAAATTGATGACATACAGCTATAGAAACTGCTCTGGGCCCTCCCCCTTCTCTCTGTCTCTCTATCTCTTTCAAAAACAATAAAATAAACCTTTAAAAAAAGAAGTTACAGGCCAGAAGACAATTCAGGGAATTGGTGTTACCCCTGGGAAATACAAGGCCAAGGGTAGGGCTAACAGAGTGATACAAGTCAAAAGAGTACTCATGTTGAGAAAGAACCCCATTGTGTTTGGGACTTACAGACAAACTACTGGGATCTCAAATCTGGTATCTGGGGGAAATGTTTGGAATTTCCACTCCTTCAAAATGATCAGAAAATAAATCCTTAGCTACTTACACAAACCAGCAGCTTGAGACCATGGGATTAAAAAGAGTTCAAAATAATTTTATTTAAGAAACTTATCTGCTTAGCATGTGCTGCAATGCAATTTCGAAATGTCCCAAGAGATCAAGTTAAGTAAGCAGGGAGGTTCTCTTCCCCACATGCCTTCTGCATCAGGACAACGAAAAAGACACTCTTGAGTCAGGGCCACCTGTGTAGCCACCAGCAAGGTCATCCAGCTGACACTTGCCCACTCTGTGTGGCCACTGCTTAGATATAGGTGAGTGGATCTGGTCAGGGATGAAATACAAGGAAGGTCCAGTGGGGTCTGGGTCAACCACTGGTGCGAGCACTTTGCAAACTCAAGCTCTGGCCACAATAGGCAAGAAGTAATAACTTAAGTATCTCGTTTTAGTCTTCAGAATACCAATTCATGAGATAGAGGGGAGGATGAAAATTAAAGCAGAAGATACTATGGTAGGCTTAAGAAAGACTCTCTTGACTCCAAGGAAATGGAATTGACTTATCAATGAGGATTATGTAATCCCTCATGTGGGAGGATTGCAAAAATATCCTCAATACTGTGCAGCTCCCCCATTAAGAGGTAGTCTCTATTTCTATGCTCATTGGTTCTGGAATGGCCATTTGAGTTGCTCTGGTCAACAGAATGTGGTGGAAGTGATATTGTCCAAGTTTTGAAACTGGACAGATGGGGAAGTGGGATGGTTTATCAGGTTAAGTGCTCACCTTGCAGTTCCAGGGACCGAGGATTGAATCCCAGCCCCAGCCCGTGCAGACCCATATGCTGAACTGGGGTGTGCTTCCCATGTGGGAGGCCCCCAGTTTGATTCTCACCCCCTGGTTTGGCCCCTGACTCCCTCCCATGACGGAGGCCCCCAGCCCAGCTCCTGCCTTGCGAGGCTCCCCTGCCCACCTGTGTAGAATGAAACCATGTCAAAAACTGATGATGTACAACTATGGAGACTGCTCTGAGACCTCCTCCTTCTCTCTGTCTCTGTCAAAAACAATAAATCCTTAAAAAAAAAGAAACTGGACAGAACCTGACTCAAGTCTGGCCTTCCAATCTGCCTCTTGGAAACTTAAGCTGCTGTGTGCAGAAGCCAGGGCTAACCAGTTGGATGATGAAAGACCCAAGACCAAGGACCCCCACTACTCACTTCCTCTTTCATTCTGACTCATTGTCAGCCATCCTCCAGAAGTAGAGCTTTCTAGCTAACCAACAACTGACCACAGACGTACGATTGAGCCCAGATGAGATCAGCAGAAGTACTATCCATCTGAGCCACTTGCAAATTGCTGCTCCACAGAATGGTGGGCTAAATAAATGGTTGTATGTTTTCAGTCACTGATTTGTTATGCATCAAAAACTCATACATCATTCTCAAAAACTTTTGGAAGAGAAGAGATGATGATATATCTGAATGGCATCCAACTCCTTGAAGGCAAAGGAACAAACCAATGATTTCTCAAATATTCTATAAACTAGCATGAATAAAATCATGATGAAAATCAAAGTCATAAAGACCAAATTAAATTATTCTAGCTAAATTGTATCCTTTGCCATCCAATGGGAGAAAAGGGTGCAATATTTAGAAAATTCAATTTTATTACCAAGCTTGCCAGTACAGCGGAGAATTGAGTGATAAAATACTCACTTACCTCAGTAACTTTTTAATTTTCATTCCCTTCCCTTCATTTCTCTTCCATGTTCCCTTCCCTAGTTTTTATAATTCCTATTACTTCATATCCCCATGGTAGTTCTTTCACACAAAAACAACAATAACAGGAAATCCAAGAATCTCCACTTACAAAGGCACTTTGCTAGGTGCTTTATACACATTATCTTGTAAGTTCTCACATCCGCTCCATTAGGTGAGTGTCATTAGACCCATTTAGTAGATCAGTAAAGTGAGGCTCAGAGAGGTTAAGTAACTTGCCAAGGTCACATGGTTTGAAGGTGCTAGAGCTAGAATTTAAACCACCACCTGTGTGATTGATTACATGAGCTCATGAGTTTTCCATTATCCAACATTGCCTCCATGAAATAATGAATGCTAAGCTCATAACATAGACTTCTCATGAAACACAAGCTTAAAATACAAGGGTTATAAATAAATGAAAAAGTAAATAAACAAATATATGTATGGGGGGAGGGAGTACATGAGAAAGAGTAAAAGAGAGAAAGAAGTAGCTGTGCAAACTGCAATTCTGCCAAAAGCAATAGAATTTTATTGATTTTGGCCAAAGCCTATGACTTAAAGAGAAAGAAGCAGGAATATATAATGGTCAGGATTAGTGGTATATTAGCCTGAAATTAGCTAATAAAAGACACCATAAAACCAGTTATCCTTGAGCCTGAAGCACACACATGTGAGTGGAGACATCAGGAGAGAAAGTACCTGAAATCCACAGAATTGCCTCCTCCTAAATGTATATTTGTGAAGAGTTTTGCCATAACACAACCTCTGTTAAAGTCAAACAGGTTTTTTTTTAACTTAAATTAACAAATAGATATAATCATATTTATTATTTAAAACTTAAAAGTGATTTCTTTCTTTTCCTAACAGAAGATGAATGAATACAAGTCATGTTTGACTTCTGCAATTACAAGAGATGCAATGACAAAAGTGGTTACCATCAGTATTTATGTAATACATAGATAACATCTCTGAAAATATACATTTTGGGGGGCACCCCTGGTATATATGCATGTCCAGCTTTCCTACCTAGCAAGGTGATTTATTTATTTATTTATTTATTTATTTATTTATTTATTTTGACAGAGAGAGAGAGATACAGAGACAGAGAGAGAACTGAACTGGGGGAGCTCCCAATTCAGCATATGGTTCTTCACGGGCCGGGGCCGGGACTTGATCCTCGGTCCCTGGGGCTGTAAAGTGAGCGCTTAAGCCACTGAGCCATCCCAGCTTCCCCTAGCAAGGTGATTTAAAGATTGATTCTGACATATGAGCAGCCCCTCTCAGCTTTGAATCCCTTGGGTCTTCAGTCCCCCATTTCTATTTCCTCTCTTTCTTCTCTCCCTCATACCAGCCCCCTCCTAGACTCCCCTTCCTGATCCAGCACCTTCCACCTCAACAAAAGTCTTGATAAGTAAATGTCTTCAAGCTTGTCCAAACCACAGCCCCACAGGCAGTATGTGGCCCAGGACGGCTTTGAGTGCAGCCCAACACAAATTCATAAACTCTTTTAAAACATTATGAGGTGGTTTTTCTTTTCTGCAACTTTTTTTTTTTTTTTTTTTTTTAGCTCAGCAGCTATCTGTTATTGGTGTTAGTATATTTTATGTGTGGCCCCAGAAAATTCCTTCTTCTTCCAATGTGGTCCCAGAAAGCCAAAAGATTGGACATCCCTGTTCTATGTCATCAACTTGCTAATAAGAAAGATGAACAGACAGACACAGCTCACCTAAACACTCCCTTCTCCTTTGGTTCTAAATCAGAATTTACAAGGTCAGGCTGATGACTTTTGCCTCTGCTATAATATTTTTTGTGTGTTATAACAGACAAATATGGATATAACTGGTTCTGTGTAGTCACATGGTATCTACCCTCCATCATTCTTGACCTTGCACACACAGACACTTACATTTTTCACCCAGTGAACAACAAAATGAAAGAGTATTCAGACCAAACAATAGTCAACATGACCTTCCAAGCCAAGGCCTGAGTTTTAAATTTTTTCAGCTGAGATGATCCCTTATGGTGGTATTCCATGGACTGCATTTTGTTCTCGGGGTCATAATTATGGACCCAAGTTTCATCACCTATAAGATCTTTTTTAAGAAGTCCTCACCTTCTTTTCCAAAAAATTAAAAAAAAAAAAAAATTGGAGAAACTTTTTCCACTGTTAAGAATTCAAAAAGCATGCTGTGTGAACTAAACGTCTGAACACTCTTCCATTTCAATGTGCACTGGATGAAAAATGTAAGCATCTATGTGTGCAAGGTCAAGAATGATGGAGGGGAGACACCATATGACTATACATAACCAGTTATATCCAGATATGTCTAATGTAACAAAAAAATATTACAGTGGAGGCAAAATTTATCAGCCCACCCCGTACATTCACTTGACTCCCTCTTAACAAATCCATGCTATCACTTAGTCAGTACTGCTTTCTTCCTGTTCACAAAGGATCTGTTTAATAATCAGTTCTAGATGTTCCAGGTATTGATGTCAACCTTTTCACTTTTCAAAAATCTATACTCATCTCTCTCTGGTTTTCTGTTAACTCATATTTCACTTTGATATCCCTGATACTTGTTTTTAACAATCCATGGGACTTCTGCATTTTCTTAAGATAAACATCAATCCTTCTATCATCCAGATACATTCCTTTGAATTCTGAGCATACCAGAAAACTTTCTAGTTACTCTCTGGTGTCATTATCCCTTATCTTTGTTTTATCTTTCCTGTATTTTATAGATTGAATTTAAATTTTCTTCTAATTTCATCCTTCATGAACTATATTGAGATATTAGAGTCTTTGGGGCCATGGAGCTTATCTAATTTTTTGCCTGGACTGTTTGAAATCCTTCTCCCTAAATATCTGATACATGAATGATTATGTTCAGGTGTGACTTGATTTGTTTTCACAACCCTAAAACAGGTATAGTTATTTTCCTTTTGGTTTGGTTTTTTGGTTTGGGTTTCCTTTTTAAGGCCTATTTGCTCAGTGTTTGACCTATATCTATTTATTTATTTATATTGTTTTTTGACAGAAAGAGAGAGAGATACAGAGACAGAGAGAGAACTGAACTGGGGGAGCTCCCAGTTCAGCATATGGTTCCGCACAGGCCGGGGCCGGGATTCGATCCCTGGTCCCCGGCGCTGCAAAGTGAGTGCTTAACCCACTGAGCCATCCCGGCTTCCCCTGACTTATATCTATTGAAGAAGAAGAAAAAAAATGAACAAAGGATGACAACACTAAGATAAGAACTTATCATTTAATAAGATGTTTTCAAGGTCCGTAAGTCAGAATGAAAGAATCAAGAAACACATGACCTCACTTATAGATGGAATATAAAACTGAAAGGAACAAAGAAACAAAGACTCATGGACATAGTCAATAGTTTAGTAATTCCCTGAGGGTAAGTGGGGAGATGGGTGGGCGAGATACGGTGATGGAAAGTGAGCTGATTCTGTGTGGTGAGCACATAACGTGTCGTATAGACAATGTAATGTAGAATTGTACACCTAGAAACAATGTAATTGATATCAATTAATGCCACCCCAATAAATTTAACAACAACAAAAAAGAATTTATTGTAATCTATTTTCAGCAGAAACAAATTCCTAGAAAGTCTAAATAGTCCTTCTTACCCACTTTCAAATGAGTGCATTAAAGAAACCCTCAGTTAATCTATCAGCAAGTCCCCCCAAATACTTGTCACTACCAAATCAATCATGCATTTGGAGAAAGGAATGTTTTCCTCAGATGTTTATCTTTCCCAAACTCAACACAGGTACTGAAGTACCTGAGACTATGGGTCCATCAAATATAAGAAATTTAAGTCACACAGAAACACCAGATCACTCAAGTAAAGGCTTTCTCTGGCCCCTCTACCCCCAGGGACAGAAGGAAGTAGACAGCTGTGACAGGCAAGGTCATCAGACATGGAATTATCTGGATAAACTGAGTGCTTCCACATTCTTCAAATGTTACCCTTTTCTTCAGATGATAATCACAAACCAGGAGTGAGTCAAATCCAGTTCCACTACAGAGATTATCCAATAGGGGAAACCAGAGAGATGAGGAAACTGCCTATGTGAAGAAGCTCGAAATGCAACAACGATCTCCAAAACCAGAGTTAGAGACCCTGTGGTGGGCGGTGCCCCACAACTGGTCAAACTGTTGCCAGCTGCAGTAATCACCCCTTCTTCAGATAACTAACAATTTTCCCCTAAATAGAAACTTCGTTCTCCTCCCTCTCCCTCTCTCAAACACACATCCGACACACACAAGCACACCAACATATTTACACTCGTTATAGGAGAACAAACTCCAAAAAAGGTCAGAAAATAATGTGGCATTGTCAGCTTAAGCATTTTATTTATTCCTCCAGAAAAATTAAATAAAATCCATGCCCATAGCCACTTAATTTTGAGGTTTGGGGATCTACTTCTGAAACATTCGAATATTAATATTAAGAGAACCTACAGGTAATTAGGCTAACATTAGTGGTTCTTCTGGAGTATTTCCTAAGATCACCTTACAAAGAACCCTGGCCTCAGAAAGCACTGATTAAACAGTCTTAGAACAGGAACATGACCCATGTCAAGAGCAAGGAGCGAAAACAGGAAGCCAGGGGAGCCCACCTGAAAGACATGACTATCTGCCACAGCCTTGACACATGTCTGCTCTCACCTATAGTCAAATGAACTGACCAAGGTGAACTCCAAAGTCTCGCTCTACTTAAAACTGTCTGCTTCTACATCTGAGGAGGAGTAAAAGAAAGTGTGGTTATTTATACCAAAACCAGCGTTTGGGAGATAAATCCACTGAATCTAGCATCCTAGTCTGGGGCAAGAATTCTTAAACTTTAGCATTGTCTCAGTCCATTTAGGCAGCTATAACAAAATGACAGAGACTGGGTGGCTTATAAACAACAGACATTTATATCTGAGCCTCCTCCAACAGAGTTTACATTAGGACAGTCCCTCAGGACACCCACTTCAACCCCCTTGCCTTGGTCTCTGTCCCAACCCATAAATGAATCCAATTTGGCAGCTCCCACCTTCTCCATCATCAGTTTCCAAGTTGAAGCATAAAATAATTACAGTGTATGAGAACATGTCTCATATATATTATAGGGGGTCAGGGAAAAGTAGAAAGAAAGGACAAAAAGGAAACAAGGAAGGAAAGAGAAAAAGAAAGGAGAAGAAAGACTCAAGAAAAATGTAGAGAAGAAAGAGAAGGAAGAAAGAAAACATGGTATCCAGTAAAACATGTGTCAAATAAGGACATTTGTAGGGCTGCTTAGTCAAGAGGGCCAGGAAAATCTGAAAATGTAGCCAGGCCCTAGGTCTTCCTAGTTAAGCCAAAGCAAACTGTTCCTAGTCTGAGACAAGAATGTGTATGATATCAGGTTTACAAATCATAAAACCAATATTTGATCTTTCATTGGACACTGGATTTAAAAAAATCTAACTACAAAGAACATTTTTGGAAATAATGGTGGCAACTGGACCATGTTAGAAAATAGCAGAGCATCAACATTAAATTTTTTTGAGCAATATGATTTTTATGGAGGTTGTTTAGGAGTATGTCTTTGCTTTTCAAAGACACTTGCTGAAGTATTTAAGAAATGAAATGTCATAATGTCTCAGCTTTATGAGGGTCAGCAAAACAAAACAAAAGAAAACATACACACAGAGAAAGACACAAGTTAATATGATAAAATATTTACAATGGTGAATTTAATTGACGAATATATGTCTTCATTGTACATTTTTTACAACTTTTCTCAGGTCTAAAATGTTTCAAAATAAAAAGTTTGATGAAAAAAATTACAAAGTTGACCCAACCTAAGAAGCAAAACTTCCACAAGCCTTCGGGCATTTTCATTTACCCAATAAGTTGCTCCTACTGAATCTGAAGGCACTATTATGTGGGAACTAAAGACTCATCCAGCACTGGATGCAGGCTGCCTATGCTGGCACACCATCTATCACTGGTGAGCAGAACAAGCTACTTAATATCTTCAGCCTCAGTTTCCTCACCTGTAAAATGGGGCCAAAAATAGCACCTAATTCAAAGGGTTGATCATGAGAGTTAAACGAAATAATTCATAAGTGTCATTATTATTGATGATGATTGATAGAAGAACAGAATATAACTCCATCCCCATTTAAATTGCCCAAACAGAATTCCAAAGAACAAACTATTTTTAGTTTTTTTTTCCCCTCTTCCTTTTATGCAAAACACAGGGAAGCAATCTCAGAAAGCCGCCATGTGCCAAAGCCCACAGAAATTGAAGTTGATGCATATATCACATCTTTAACAGAACAGGGTGACGCCTTACTACCAAAGCTTTTTCATAAACTCTGTTTCTTAACTTCACATTCAGGGTGAAGCACTTTTGCAAAGAAGAAATATAATAGCAACTGTAAGAAAGAAAAACGAGCCTCCTTCTGTAAGCAGAGCAGTTCATGGGCCAGGAGTAGGGCTCAGTGGGAAACCCAAAGTCAAAACAGATTCCTTCTTTCGGCAGGAAAAACTCAGGCCAAGGACCTGGAGAGCTGGCTTCTCCCCTCCCCACAGCAACTGCCTTGATGACTGGGGTTGTGGCCCAGACAGAGCACATTCCATAGGGCTGGAGAGTAGGCATGGGGCCAGCAGCCGTTAAACACCACTTTTGTATCCTCCTGCAAGAAAGAATGTCTGGAAGCAACAGCATGTGCCTTGTTCGAAGAACAGATTTCTCCACTGGCTATTTCTCCAGCTTACAGAAGAGCTGTTATGCAGCGCACATCCACCTATACTGCTCTTACTATGTAACCATGTGCCTCAGAGTGAAAGACTTCAGAATATGATAAATATTTATTTATTTTTTAAAGTCTTGAGTGTGGCATGCTTCTAAAATCAATATGATTATAGTCCCTGAATTAAGTTAGCAGGAACACTACAAGGACAAACAAACTTCAAAGAAAATAAATCAAGGTTACACAGAGCCTAAAGTTGCTCACTTATTCCCAGAATTTGAGTTACATATAAAAAAAAAATTAAAGGAGACACATAAGTTTCTACACAGGACACCAGAAGAAGCTGCAGACACTGTAGACCTCACTTTCCCTGTGGAATGCTGTGACAAGTGGGTGCACACAGAACACAAGTCCTTATTCGTTCAGTGCAATCTGAATACCCTTCTAGGGGACTCCTTCCCATTGCAAAAACCATCTTATCTGTTCTTCTGCCCTTAACCATAAACTCCTCTAGATAGTTACAAAAAGCCACAGAGTGTTTCTATGCATATTCTGGCTCTTTTCACCTTTCTAAAATTGTGAATTAAAAATTAAATTAAAATTAATTTAAAAGAGAAAAAAAAGACTGTAACTTAAAAGTTCTAATACTTGGATATTAGTTAAGAAATAT
>PVKE010006771.1:38922-53141 GCA_004027555.1 Craseonycteris thonglongyai
AAAAAAAAAAAAAAAAAAAAAAAAAAAAAAAAAAAAAAAAAAAAAAAAAAAAAAAAAAAAAAAAAAAAAAAAAAAAAAAAAAGAAATATAAAACATATACAAAATGAATAATACATAGAAGGCATTAAAAAGTAATAGATATTAAAATCAAACTATCATTGAATATAAGAGAATATAACACAAAAGTTATACAAAAATAAGAATTATGGCTGTATAGAAGAAATATTCATAGAAAAATATATGATAATGCAACAGAAATTAACAGCAGTTTTGGGGGGATATGAGTTTTTGAGAGATATCTTTTTTGTTTATTTTTCAGTTTGGAATCATTTTTGTAATGAGTAATAATATAAAATAGTTTTTCTTGATAAGAAAAAACAAAACAATGAATCTAGATTAAGGACAGAGTTCTTATTTTGAGTTCCATAGTCATCTAAGGGAACTAAACACCAGGCATCCATAACATTCGTCAATAAATATATTGTGGATCAACCAGCAGAGACAGTATTTTCACACCAGCAAGTTCCCACAAGGCACCCTGGCAACAGATGACTCTTGTTTGACCTGGGGAAGGACCTCAAATGCCAACACGAGGATAGAGCCTTCAGGGCCTCTGCAAAAAGTGTGTACACATGAGAACACACACATCCACCACCACCACCATCACCCACCACCACCACCGTCACCCACCACCATCACCATCACCATCACTACCACCATCACCACCACCACCACCAGAAAACTGAAGAAACAGGCTGTATGAAAGAAAAAGATGGTGTGAAATCCCACAGCGAATGACGGACTTAGTCCCAGAGACCCCGATTCCCATTTGTCTGCCATGCAGAGAAGACTTGCGTCCTAAGGGCTGGAGCCCCTGGCTGTTGTATGAATCCACAAACTCAGAGGGTGTGTGCTCACAGCTGATAAGCTTTTACTAGGTCAGTAGTGCTACAGCAAGGAACACCCAGCAGTTTCCTACATAGTGACCCACAGGCGCCTATTCTCTTTGAACACAATGGGGATCCACATGGCCCTCAGGAGCTGGAAGAAAGCACAGCTACAGTAAGTCCGTGGACTGTGTTCCTCAGAGGAAGTAAGCAGCAAAGGGTAAAAGGAGATGTCCTATAGCCAAAAACATAGCAGCACAGGGTCCATCTGGGACCAGATACATTACTGTGCCCAGAGACTCAGTAGAACACATATGAGACACCAGAAGGAACAGTTCATTTTTCCTAATGCCATGCAGACAAAAAGTGAGAATGGCAAGAGGGGTCTCAGTCAGCCATAGCTTTGCAATTCGGTATTAAAACCCTCCTCTTAAAAACCCACTTTCATTATTTAATCACTTAATCATACAGTTTCTAACTAAAGACTCTCCCATCCATAGTCACAGTTAAACTCTCCAGTCATTATGGGAGTTCTCACAAGATTTCTAGCAATCTACAAACATTTTATGAGTTGGCATTGTATGTTCTAAGGAGCATTTCCAAGCCAGTGATTGCTCATCACTGACTGCCAGGGCGAAGCTGCAATCAGCTGGGAATGAGAAATGATGGAAGATGAAACCAATTAGAGGCAGAAACAGCTGTATTATAAAATTATAAATAAAAGAGATCATGCCAAGCATCTGCCTTTAAAACAAAACAAAACAAAAACCTATCTCCTTCTATAAAAATAAAAAAGTAAATAAAAAACTTGCCCTACACCAAACCAATTGGGTTCATTCATGGAACAAATATTTTTGAACTCTGGGTTCTGGGGTACATGGTGGTGAAAAGCAAACAGATCTTTATTCTATTGGAACTTATACCAATGAGAAACAAGATGTCATCAATGAAAATAATGAACATAAAATATAAAATGTAACTCTTCTGAAACATAGGCACCCAGACCTCTAAGAGCAGAGAATTTCTGTAAGTTTTGAGTCAATTGAAGGGATAAGCAGCAGTTAACTGGGCAAAAGACAGATAGAAAAGAGTTGCAGACAGTGGGAATAGCATGTGCAAAGGCCCTGGCAGAAAGAAATATATGTAAATAACTTTAAAAGAGGGGAAGGGTTCTGTAGGCCTTGTTAGGGACTGTTTTTCTTATAACAGCAACATAAAGCCATTGAGGTATTTAAGGAATGACAGTAACTTAATCAGATTTGTACTTTGAAAAGATTTCTACTAAATTTGAGGATGAGCTGGGAAGAAGAGAGAGGACAAAAGAGATGAAGGAGAGTTGTTCAGAGATTACTGGAGTAATCCTGATAAAAGATGGGGGTAGCTTTGTCCTAATGAGGCAGTGGAGAAGATGGAAAGAAGTAAAGGGAGCCAAAATATTTACACAGAAAGGTCCATAGGACTGAATGACAGATGGGATATGAGGGTTTAGGGAGAGGATAATGTCAAGGATGGCTCCTGGGTGTATGTCCTGCCCAAGTGGATGGATGATTGCACCATTCGCTGAGGTAGGGAACAGGTTTGGGGTGGAGCTTGGAGAGAGAAGCATAAGTTCAGTCTTTGACCTACTTCACTGAAGAACTTTTAAGATCACCCAGAGAAGAGGCAAGCTGGCAACTGGATGATCAGGTCGTGGAGAGAGATCCAACCTAAAGATAGAAATTATAGGCCTATCACAACATAGATGGTGAGTGAAGTGACAGAAGTTGCCCAAGGAAAGGTTACACAATGAGAAGAGATGATATTTCAGCCACAAGCCCTAAGATACTCAAAACCTTTTAGAAGAATTTATGATTCAAAGGAGATAATGTATATGAATGAATTTTATAAACTGTAAAACACTATAAAAATTAGTTACTATAAAAGCTGAAAAGGCTTGGAGACATATATTCCTGTATTTTATAGATGTAGACACTGAAAGAAAAGTTACAGATCAAGCTCAACAGGCCATTAGCTGAATAGACAGGACTGGGCAGGAGTTCAATCCATATCAAAGCTTGAAAAAAAATCCAGGAGACTAGACTGAGTTCTCTGTGAGCCCAAGAGGCTCTGGGAAGGGGGCGTAGCGTTACTCATAACTACGGCATTTCTTTTCGAGAACCCACAAATGAGCCCGGTACTTAGGCCTCTGCAATAAGCTGTCTGCAGCTCCCAGGGGCCTGGTGGACACACTGTAACTTCACATCTGCAGGACTCTTGCCCTTTCTCCCTCCCTTAAAGGGCCTTTGTCATTTGTTGCCCAGGCCCACAGGCAGGACAGAAGGCCTTTTGCTTCTGTACCCCTTACAAGCAGGACCAAGTGTAAGGAGCAGGGAAGTTAGAAAGAGACTTTATTCTGTACATTTCAGGGAGGGCCAGGACGCATGACTCAGTGAGAAATAAAACGCAAGTACCACACACCACCCTTCTTCTCCTTCAGGCTCTCTTCACTCCCCATTGCCTCAACCCCCAGATCTAAAATAGCCGGAAAGAGAGAGGCCTTGTTGTGTTGTGCAAGCCTTGCACAACAGAGCTTTCCTTTCTCTCTTAGGAAGACTGTTTGAAACTATATGCACAGGCTAGAATTAAAATTGATTCCCCCCCTCAAAACAGGGGCCTTGGAATCATTCTGTCCTGCTGCACAAATCAAATGCAATCCAGCTTTGACCATTGGGAGCAGCAAATGGGAGGCTGGACTAAATGACCCTGACAGTTTCTCTGGCTCCAAGATTCTACGCTCATCTGTAACAACCAGATGTTCACACAGAAGAATCAACATCTGTCAAAAACATCTATTTGCTCTATGCTAATCTGTGAATCACTGGCACTCAGAATTCCAATTAATCAAGTTTGGGGTTCAACGTAGCTATTTCATCGGCTAGGAGCTTACTCTCACCTACTTTCTTTCTGGGGCTTTCTTAAGGTCCCTTTCCTAAATATACAATGGCCACCCAAACACCAGGTATGTGCTAAGACCTGCTGACCCAACCCTTTTTTCTGATAGAACAGATGTCATCTCTCTTCACTCATCCCTACCAGAAAGCCTTGGATAACATCAGCCCCACATTAATCATCTGGAGAAGTGTGGGAGGTTCTTTTTTGCCAACATTCTAATTTGAAAAACATAAATCAGAGCGAAGATGAAGGAATCTTATAATGAACACTATATGCCTACCACCTACATTCCATCACTAACATTTTATTGTTCTTGCCTTATCACAAATCTATCCATCCATCTATTCATCCATCACTCCATGTTATTTTTTTACATGTTAGATAGTAAATCACAGACCTAGAAGTATAAACACAAATTTGATCTGGGGACTATTTAAATATTCTTATGCCCCATCTCCAGAAATTTTAATTTGGTTAGCCTTGAGTGGGGCTCAAGTATTAGTAAGTTTAAAAAATCTCCCAGGCCATTTAAATATGTAGGCAAAGAGACAGGCGAGAATGCATGCTTCCCATGAGCCCTGCCTGATGGATGGCACGGGAGAGGCCAAAGGGAGGAGACAAAAAAAAATGTCATTGGTATGTAGCCAGTAGCACTCCTTACAGCCAGTGCATACCAACACACACAATCAACTATCCACAAACAAAGGGCAAAGGAGGTGGGGGGGGGGGGCAGATAACGACACTCCCTGAGCTTGGGTGCATGGCCCCTACCCAGCTACCTCCCTCCATCCTTGTCTGCTCCCTTCTGCCCCTCACACTGCCTCCTATCTACAGGGGAAGCTGCAAGTGGGCTTGCAGGTCTTCTCAAAATCTAGCATAAGGAGGATTAGCCATAAACCATGCCTAGGTTTTTTGGTGCGGATGCTCCAAAAGCAGAATGTGTCCGCTGCATCTCCATTTCTGCTGTCACACAGACCCAGGGCACACGGATGAAATGATTATGCAACAACACAACAATCTCACAATAAAATTCTGGGGACCCACAATACCTACAAAAGTTCATAAAAAGGAATGACAAATAGTAACTGTGGAAAGAATCCTGGTATAACCCACTGAGCATCTAATCAAATAATCAGTAGCAGTATCAGAAAAACCTGGATATTAATTTTATGTTGAAGACACAGGTAAGTAGGTAGGTAGGTAGGTAGATAGGTAGGTAGGTGATGATAGATAGATAGATAGATAGATAGATAGATAGCCAGACTTAAGAAATGTAGAAGCAGTATGTATACAGTACCTTTTAATTTGAACTGAACACTTTAAGATTAGCAAGCACCCTCAATTTTTTCTAAAGTGATTCCACATAAATAATCTAATTTAATCCTCATACCAACTCTGTGAAATCAATAACGATGATCATTCCACTTTACAAATGAAGTAAATAAGGCCAAGGTAAGTAAAATTAAATCAGAAACTATTGAGCTCAGTAAACCAAAAATGTAAAAGACGTGACTTGTGACCACATAGTTGTGATCTGAAAGCACTTTACAGAGAAACTGAAATCAAGGTCAGAGAGAACACTCACCCTTAAAAGAGACTTAACAAAGGAAAAGATGAGCTTTAAAAGCAGTCAGGACAGAGCAAAAATAATGTCCTGATGATGTTTCTTGTTCTAATTCCAGGAGCATTTCTATGAAATGATGATAAACTGCAACCTGGGAGAGCCAAGCCTCGGTCTAGACAAGCTCAGGGCAGTTTACATGAACTGGAGCATTTGTTAGATTCCTGTGAATTTTGGGAGAGTCCAAAATTTATCCCTGAATGGCCTATAAAGACATCTGCTTTAAGTTTTTTTTTCGGGGGGTTAATTTTTTTACACTCATTGGCAGGGCACAGGGGGCAACTTTCAAAAAGCAAGAGATTTACACAAAAATCTGTATTTCTGACTTCTTTTAAAGCTAGATCATCTGCCAACATGGGGGCTCAAATTCCTGCCTGACAGAGCTGAGTGGCTGCTGCTTCCTCTGACCAGGTCCTGTGCTCTCCTGGGTGGGTCCTCAAGTCCCTCCTGCCTCCTCTGATCTTCCTGATCAGCTCCACTCAATTACCTGTGTGACCCTGACCTCAAATCAACATGAAGGCAGGTGGCCCAGGAAGAAGTAATGATCAGCCATGATGCCACATGAAGATTAGCAAATCAGCTGACACTGTTTGCAAATAATGGGAAGTGGGAAAAGACTGTGGGACACTGGTCAGGCAGTGACAATGGGGAGCAGAAAGCTGAATGGCCCAATTCACTGTTATTCCCATAAGTCAGGGGTCCCCAACCCCAGGGCCACAGATCGATACTGGTCCCGGGCCTGTTAGGAACTGGGCTACACAACAGGAGGCAAGTGAGCGAAGCTTTGCATTTACAGCCACTTCCCACACTGAGCTCTACCTCCTGTCAGATCAGCAGCAGCATGAGATTCTCATAGGAGCATGAACCCTATTACGAACTGTGCATGCGAGGGATCTAGGCTGCACCCTCCTTGTGAGTATCTAATGCCTGATGATATGAGGTGGAGCTGAGGCGGTGATGCTAGCGCTGGGAGCAGCTGCAAATACAGATGAACATCAGCAGAGAGGTTTCACTATACAGAGATCATCATAAATCAATTGCTGGAGGAAAACAAGCTTGGGGCTCCCACTGATTCTGCATTACCATGAGATGTATAATTATTTCATTATATATTACAATGTAACAATAAAAGAAAGTGCACAATAACTGTAATGTGCTTAAATCATCCTGAAACCATCCCCCACACATACTCCTGGTCCTTGGAAAAATTGTCTTCCATGAAACTGGTCCCTGGTGCCAAAAAGGTTGGGGACCACTGCCGTAAGTGGTAAATGGAAGGAAATGAGGCCTGTTCAAGTTAGGGCCGCAGGGGTGAGGCAGCTGAGGCAGAGAGCTGGGTCCTTATGAAGTTCATGACTCCTCGAGTCCCAGCCCATCACAGCATTGAGCAGAGCGCGGCTCCAGAACTATTTGTGCAAGCCAGACATGCGTGACAATCTCAGAGCCACCTGCGTTCATTTCCCCTGTTGCCTGTGAGGGTCTAAAGATACAAATGTGGCAAAAAGAGGCAAAAGTCGCTGATGGCATCTCAGAGGTTATTTGAAAACTCAGAAGTTCTGCAGCAAAATTCAGGAATCACAATATGAGCCATAACTGATGCTACTCTGGAAAAAAGAAAATACAAAATGATTATATTTGAAGTATAAACTCTGAGGAGCTCACAATGTTTGCCTGGAGCACCTATGGGGAGAGAAGGAAGGGTTCAGAGTGCACTCAGAAGATAAAAGGGCTAAGTTTAAAAAGGGGTGCCCACTGCAGGCAGGGGAAAAGAGAACATCACCAGTGCTTTGCACCTGTCAGCTCTGGTCCCACCACCCCAGCTCTAGCATGGTTTAATCATTATCTTTCATGAGACTTTTGTTTTCAGTCTGATTTTCCCATTTCCACCAGCCTCTCCCAGGGTCAGTAGGGTAAATTCTGTCAGGTTGACTAGGCAAAGCACGACAAGGTCAGGCCATAGGGCCAAGATGTCCCAAAGCACAGGCCATAAGCAGTCCCACGGAACTCTAATTTCAGAATAGGATTGCTTCCCAGATCCTAGCACCCCTGGCATTGAAACACACCTGGACATCTGAGTGGACAGGTCTAAGACAGGTTAGTCAGGAATGGGAGGGAGCAAGGAACCTAATCAGAGGTAGAACTGACCCCCAAGAAAGGTTCAGAAGTGAAGTCAGTTTTTTGAGCCACATCTAGCTTGACCTGGCATCAGCACTTGCTGAGGTGCGGCAGGGTCAAGGTCCAACTGGTATCACAGGAGGGGCAGCAGGACACCTAGCCAGGGTGTCTCAAACTTGAACGTGCATGATCTTCAGATTTTCACTCAGAAAGCCTAGGGGAGGGCCTGATATTCTGCATCGGTGACAAACTCCCAAGGGACGCTGATACTGCCTGTCCATGGACCACACTCTGAGGAGCAAAGTTCCAAGCCAGCCGTTTTCAATCTTGGTTTCATGTGGAATCACTACGGAAGCTCTTAAAAATTCCTGTTGCCCAGGCTTCATCCCAGGACCAAGCAGATGAGAATCTCTTGGGCTAGGACCCCAACAACAGTACTTGTTAAGCCCTCAAGTAATTAGAACGTGCAGCCAAGGCCAAGAACCACTGCTCTAGGCAGTGGGCATGATTGCAGCAGGAGCATTCACAGTTCCAGGGGGTTCCTCTGACCTGAACCAACTCAGGGGTGGGGTGAGCCAAGGAGGTGCCCAGAGGCCCAACTGAGGTCTCAGACGGGTAGGCCACACCCCTGGGCCTGAACAAGCACAACTAAAGAGAGGGGGTACAAAGGACTGTTAGTGCCCAGGGCTCACCCCACGCATTACAGACACCTGTACGTAGCAAACCTAGATCCAAATTTCCCCAACCAGTGAACCAGGCTCCTAAAATACATGGCAGGCTTGCTCAGGCAGGCTCTAGGTAGGTAGAGCTGTAGGCCGGAGGTCCTCAGTATTTCACGTGGGCCTAATGTGAATACTCCTCAGTCCCCAGATACTTACCACATTTGGAAAGTAACTTCTGCAATTTCTATTCCCCTCCCTCCCAGAGACTTGCCGATGCATGCCACTAATGTGACAACCTCCATAATGTCATCATGGCCTGGGGACCACAAACCCTCAGAATGAGGCAGGAGAATTTAAAAACAGATTCCAAATCCTGAGTTCAGGGTCTTATACCATCAGGCCTGAGAAAGCTTGAGAAACAGTGAAATCAGAGCACAGTCACATTGGAAGGAAAAGGCCTAGGTGAGCAGATGTAAGGACAGCAAAGGACACAAGGAAGGAAAAAGAGGGCTGGGAAGGAGACAAGAAGAAGGAAGCTGGGTGGGAAAGAGGAGAGGGAATCCAGGGGAATGACTCGGGATCCTTCAGGGACTGGGCCCAGGGCAGGAACGGGCAACCCCTAGGGCCTAGGTTAAGTCCAGATTCTAGGAGGGTCTGTGATATCAAAAGGTATGTTTACTATGTTTCCAAAATGCGAAGGGCTTAAAGAAAACACAGAAGGTCTAATAATATTCTAAAGGGAAGTAGAGAAGAATTCTTGATGTGGCAGGACTAGGAAGCAGAACAGGAGAAAACATGAGGGTGAGCTCTGCTTCAGCCTTGGGCATTACAAGTGACTGTGTGGGCCAGAGCCTCCATTTATAGTCAGAAAAGCCAGTTTCGACTTCTGTCTGCTTTGAGTCAGCACCTTGAGGGTACTATAAAATGTCTTTAATAAGCAAGACTCTTCTTCATGACATAAGTCACTTATCTTTATGCATTCTCAAAAAAATAAAAATAAAAAAAAGATTCGTTCCCCCCAATAAACGAAGACAAAGGGTTAGGTTTAGAGACAAACAGTGCAGCATCCAGGTGAAGTGTCCCCGTTAGTTTTGGGGTGGTAAGCTCACCTGTCAGCAGTCAGGGTTTAATTACCGCACAGTGTCAGGAAGAGGCGGGGCATCCCAGGAATGCTCTGGGGGACAGAAAGCCAGGACACATAGGATGCTGACTGGTGGACAGGACAGTGCACAGACCTGAGCCCTCTCAGCCTCTGCTTCAGAAGTGCAATCTCTAGGACACTAGCTCTTAACATTCTGGGGGCCACGAATACCTGTTGAAAATGCATGTCCTGCACCTCAACATCCTTGCAAGCATTTCAGGGGTCTCCCAGACCCATGCGTCCATGGACCCAGCTTAAGAACAACCTCTCAACGGGTTTCCAAGTTTCAGTTTTCTTCCAGCAGAAAGCACATGGTCCTCATCATCACATGTCCCCTGAGAACCTCACAAAACTCTCGTGAACACCCAGTGCCATGGACTGACTTGTGCCACCCCAAAATACATGTTATCACCCTACCCGCCAATGTGATGCTATTTTAAGATGGAACTTTTCAGAGGTACCACATTTTTCTGTGTATAAAATGCCCCCTACTTTTCTAGCCCAACATTAAGAAATCAATACACAGCTTACTCCTGTGCCTAAGACAACCCCCAATTTTTGGTCTAACAATATTAAACAAAAGTATTGTCTTATACACTAGGGTGACCAAGTCCCAATTTTTAACAATTTGTCCCGCGTCCCGCGGTGTTTTTAAAAAGTCCCGATTTTTGGAAAGAATGCACGACAAGCTAGGGAACAGCGGGAGACAGACCAAATTTTTCATCAAGAACCCCCTCCCCCCTGGTCAATGGTGTCCTGCTTTACCAGTGTTAAAATCTGGTCACCTTATTAACACACAAAATAATAGAGTAAGTAGGGTTAGTTGAGGTCAGGAGGGCAGTGGATGGGATTAGTGCCCTTAACAGAAGAGACCAGAGCTCAGCTCTCTCCAAATAATAGACACAGGAAGAGGCTCTCTGTTGCCAGGACCTTGATCTTGGAATTCCCAGCCTCCAGACTCTGAGGAATAAGTCTGTGGTTTAGGCCCCCCAGTCTATGGCGTTTTGTGATAGCAGCCCAATCCAACAAAGACACCTCAATAGTGCCAACGCCAAACACTTCCACCTGGTCCATGGTGGGGCCATCAGAGCCTTTGAGGCCCCGGTCCCCTCATTTTTGCCTCTTCTACCACCTAGCCCTGAGGCGAGGAAGGAGAGTGCCCTCCAAAGCGCATCAGACACACGCCCCCAGAGACGGAATCTCAAACAGGAGGCAGGGCAGAAATAAAATGTGCGCTACCAGGCAGTCCTAGAGGGTGCGGGGAGGGAAGATGAGGATAGAAAAGGAAAGTTCAAAGGAAAAGCTAGTACAGAGCTAGTGGTCTTCCAGACATGTTCCAATAAATCTGGCTCTCTTCACACCCCCTCTGCCCATGGCGAGGAGTCCATAAACACTGTCAACGGCTGTTCTCCTAACGAAAACAGCAGGTTTCAGGCCCGTGTTATTAAAGGGCTCCAACCAGGCAAAGCTCCTTACTGGCAAACCAGTACTTTTGCACGCCATCGCTCTCTACCAAATAATAGACTTGTACAAGGCCCTGCTCTGAGCCAGTTAGGCTCCGGGGTCTGCCATGGACATTCTTCACTGTTAGAGTGCGTCTCAGAGCCGCCTCATACATGCGAGGGCTCTGGCGGTCTTGGCAGCCTGCCCTCCTCAAGGGCAGGGCTGTCTTCTATGGCTTTTGTGATCATTCCAGGAGGCTGGATTCCAGGTTCTGAACTTGGGGCGGCCCAGTAATTATTGTTGGCTGGCTGCTTTTCCTGAGAAAGCATAATCAGACCCTTTGAATCCCCGATACATCCCACCTGTGTCTCGGCCACTCTCCTCTCTGGTGAAAGGGACTTCTTCACAGCCCACTCACATTTCAGGTGCAGTTTATACATCAGGGGATGTGCAGCCCAGCCCAGAAGTGCCCAAAAGAGCAACTGGAGTCTTGGCACACTGAGCAGAAGCAGAAGGACAAAAACAAGTTCCCTTATCTGTGACATGAAAGGGTAATGCTCGACCATGTCAAAAGTTCCTGCTAAACCTATGATGCTGTAAGTTGGAGAAAATGTTATTTGGTAGTGAGGCAGACACTGCTGCTTGACCACTCAATAGCCACTCTGCTCTCCCTTGTCACTATCAGACATGCCAATCTTGTTCAGAGTAGCAAGGTATCCAGCTAAAACACCCAACTTCCTGGCCTCTCTCGCAGTGAGGCGTGGCCAGTGAAACCTAAGACAAATTCTGCTGGAAAGCAAGCCATAGCTTTTCTAAGACAGGTATCACCCTCCTCTGCCTTGCCCTCCCAGTCCCACTTTCTTTGTGCCAGGGAGGCTGATGTTACGCTGGAGGTTGAAGCAATCATTTTGTGGTCATGCGACAATTCCCATGAAGACAAGTTTACCTGCTAAAGATGGTAGAATAAAAAGGTGGGACAATCCTGGCCCCACTGGCACTGTTCAACCACTACACCTGTGTTAGAAGGCCTAGATCAGAACCTGCTGGTTCATAAGACAAGTAAGTCCTTACATGTTTACATTATGTATTGTGGAGCCAAGTGACACATACACTTGCATCTTGACATTTTTGTTCTTGGTTTTATGTATTTATTTTTTTTCTAAAAGCAAATTTGGCTCAGGTAATAGTTTCACAAAGGGGTAATGAAAATAAAAATCTGTCTACCAATATATTTTTCTTTTGGTTGCCAAACACCAAAGAACAAACTTTTCCATAAGAAGTCATCTGTATTTCATGAAAAACCAATGAAGGACTTAACCAGCCTCCAAACTGCCAGCTGTTTTGAAGTAACGTAGCTCTATAGAGAAGAACCACCAGGTAACACATTCAAACTCATTATCCTCTGTGGCTAAAGATTTTCTCTTTGGCTTTCAACCCCGTTATCAGCAATTTTAAATTCTAGAAGGGACGGAAATTTTTAGGCAAGGTTTCTAACAGCACCTCCCAAACCTCTACTGAAATTGCCACAATAGTAAGAAGGCGTTATGGAAGGAGGTCCATTCACATGTCAGAATCTCCATGGAACTTCTGTTAGACAGAATGCTGGCTGGTCTGGATAAAAGGAAGGCAGAGAAGACCACTTAGGACCCTGATGCCCAAGACAGCTGACTCAGGGGAGGTTCTCCCACTGAATCTACCTATATCAACTACTTTGGAGGGTCAAAGGCTGAAAGCGCTATGGAAAACAATATGAAGATTCCTCAAAAAATTAAAAATAGAACTACCTTATAGGACCTAGCAATTCCACTTCCGGGTATTTAGCCAAAGAAATCCAAAAGACTAATTCGAAAAGATACATGCATCCCTATTTCATTGCAGCATTATTTATTATACAATAGCTAAGCTAAGTGCCCATCAATAGATGAATGGATAAAGAAGATGCGGTACATATATACAATGGAATATTACCTGCCCATAAAAAAGTATGAAATCTTACCATTTGTGACAACATGGATAGATCTAGAGGGTTTTATGCTATGTGAAATAAGTCAGACAGAAAAAGACAAACACTATATGATCTCACTTATATGTGGAATCTAAAGAACAAAATAAATAAACTAACAAAACAGAAACAGACTCATAGATACAGAAAACAAACTGATGGTTTCCAGTTGGAAGGGTTCGGTGAAAAAGGTGAATGAATGAAGAAGTACAAATAGCTAATTACAAAACAGTCAGGAGGATGTAAAGTACAACATAAAGAATACAGTCAATGGTAGTATAATAACTATGCATGGGTACCAGGCGGGTATTAGATATTGGGGGGTTTCTTTGTAAAGTATATAAGTGTCTAACCACTATGCTCTACATCTGAAACTAATATAAAATAATATTGAATGTCAACTATAATTTAAAATTTGAAAAATTAAAAAAATATCTTAAAGTTTAAAAAACTTTTATGAAGTTTTTTACAAGACTGCATTCAGAGTGTGTGACTTAAATGCCCTTTGCAGCCACTTACCAATAGCACTCAAAGCTGCCCTTCGAGAAAGGCCCAGGGGAGGGATAATGTCACAGTAGACAGAGAGCCCATTACCCTTCTCCCTGATGCTGTGGACAGAGCCTGCTAGGCTGTCCACACCACGCTTACGGTTCCTTCCCACTCTCTTCGTGTTAATGGATTCCTAAGCATATCACAATCAGTCCGGAAACGTTACTTATATTAGAAAAACAAAGTAAATGATCTCAACGTCCATTCACATATGCTCATCTCAAGGGATGGCAAGGACAGGAAAAGGGCTGGCCCCTTCTTGCCTTCCCTGTTGTGACTTGAAGAATGTTAACACCTGCCACCAACCCACCTTCTCAAAACCTACAAAGAATTTCAGTTCTGCAGCAGCAGGTGCCTGAAAAATCGAAGTGTGAATTAGGTCATGCAAATCAATACCAAGCCTAAAAAAGATTCAGGTACAAACTAAAGAAACTTTTAGGGTTTCCCACCTAAATGTTTGGTCAAAATTAGGCCACATTACGGTGGAGACAGTCAAAAGGTACACACTTCCAGCTATAAGATAAAGAAGTCTTGGGGATGTAATGTACACTGTAATGACTATGGGTAATAATACTGTGCTGTATATTTGAAAGTTGCTAAGAAAGCAGACCTTAAAAATTCTTATCACAAGGAAAAAAATTAGAACTATGTAAGGTGATAGATATTAACTAAACTTATAGTGATCATTTTACTATACAAGGGCTGTTCAGAAAAAAAATCCCGCCATATGCTCTTAGTTTGGTGGTGGGGGGAGGAGGGGGGAGGGAGAGTGGGGAGGGGAGGTGGGAGTGGGCACCAGCCTTATCGATACTCAGTGGTTTGGTGGTTGCCTGGGGGAGGGGGAGGAGGGGGAAGGGAGAGTTGGGGT